>CM043113.1:30413069-30721200 GCA_023701765.1 Hylyphantes graminicola
AAGGAAAAACTACTCTTGAGCTCAACTTTAAACGTTTAGGTTAAGGTTATTTTATCTTCGTAAATTGTTCAAAATTTTGAAATCTCCATATGGAGATTTTCAGATCGTTTAAGTTCTACGATTTGCAAAATTAACAGTAACTGTTTACAATTACAATTAAAAATTTATTTATATGAAAGAGTTTTTTTTTTAACTTCAATGTTACAAGTCAACCACACAGTAATTTTATTTGGCTGAATTATTAAAATTATCCTCGAATTGAAAAAATTTCTGAATTTTAAATTTTTGTTAAAGAGTAAGCAATTAAATTATGAATTATAACTGTTAATAGATCATGGTCTTTAAGAAAAAAACAAAATAACCAAATATTAGTTGGAATTTGGTTGGAATTGTAGAATTTGTCAAAGAAGTTAAAATTCTCATGTGGTGAAAACTACATTTCAAAAAGATGAATCTTACTAAATATGTGAATTGCAACTAAACTGAATTACATTATTACCTTATACATCAATTATTATATTATGCATTAATTACCTTATACATTAATTATTATTTTATACATTAATTTATGCATTAATTAACCTAAACTTAATGAAATTCATAAAAATGTAAAATATTTACCCAGTAAATTTCTGTATAATATTTCTGTAGAAAAGTAAAAAACTACAATGACAGGTATGATTTAATTAAAAAGTACTCATCATAACCAAAGTTTGTTGTACAGATTCACATCAATAAGACTTTTAGTGAGGTCGATTTACTGCAAAATAGTGACTCTTGAAGTCTGGATAGTAAAAACAAAATGGCGAACTTGTAAAGAATATAATACACATACATTCTTGAAAATACTATTGTTTTAAGTCGATAATTGCTTAAGCTTCAATATTTGTATTGTTTTGAATTATAATAAAGGTACAAGTAATAACAATACTTGCCATTATTTCAATTTTTGAAATTTCTTGAATTCGAAAATGTAATAAAAGGTTGTAAATTAATACTTTTAAATTGCTCTTTTGTTCAAGGAAAAGAATATACTTCACACAATTACTAAAAAAATTCAAACTTTTAACCGTAGTTGCATCTTGGAATTCACCAAAATAATTTCTTAGCTGCAGCTAAGCTATGCACAAAACTCTTAAGTGAAAATCTAAATATGACGAATATTCAATATGATTGTAAGTAATGCATTGGTATACCCTCACGGCTATGTAGCCCACATTTTCACCATACCCATTTTCTTATAGTAAACAACTCTGTTGGAGTGTAAATTGTATAAACTTCGTTAAATAAAACCCACATTTCTCACTATCCTGACACGAAAGACTTTGGATGTCATTTTAAATTCGGGTATGCCTAATTGGCTTGTTTCAGATGACTTAGTTCCTTTTAGCGCTCATTCCTTCTCTTCCTTCGAATGGTGCTCCAACTGATACTGTTTTCGGCGTTTCAGAGAAGTACCTTAACATTCATTCATATATAGATGCATGAAATAAAATAAATTATCAACATTTTTTTAAAAATAAAACATCAATTGCTCAACTTTATTTAAATACACAGCATCGAATGTATTGTTTTAATTAATGCAAGTACTACCTTGAACTTGGTTTTATGTTTTTTTCCTAATTAATAATCATATTGCCTCGTAAACAATCAATAACAGATCATTTACCATAGCAAATTCATTAAGTGAAAATCTAAATTCGATTGTCTATAATAACAACTAAAAATCCAAAAAGCTTTTGTCAGTGCCTCTTATTGTAAACAACTCATTTACATTTGGATATAAATCTTGGGCCTCTAAACCAACTCAATGATCCTTTCGTGAGAGGAACATATTTTTGAGAACACATGAATTCCAGCACCACTTTTCTCAGTGACGTGACACGACAGACTTTGGATGTCACCTCCCATATTCGTATGCATAATTGCATATACACCTCAAAAAGAATTTACATAATTTCTCAATGGACTACCGAATATTCAACTTTATAAGCTACAGTGATGCAGCTTAACAGTAGTCCACAGATTTATGAAAAAAGGTTTAAATTCTTTTTAATTATTAATCCTCTTTAAATACAGAGCTTTGAAATTTAATTTCGAAACAATACAAGTGCCATCCTTAACGTGCTCACATTTTTTTTATTTAACCTAAGCAATAATCAATAACAGCTTCTCTACCATAACAAAACCATTTAGTAAAATCTAACTGAGAAAATGTCTACAATAATAATCCAAATAGCCTTTGATAAGTTTCTCAAAGCTTCCATGTCTTTCACTGTAAACAACTCACTTAAATTTGGATATAAACCTTGTCCTCTTGATCAGCTCAATGATCCTTTCGTGAGAGGGACATATTTTCCAGAAAACATGAATTCCAGCACCACTTTTCTCAGTATCGTGACACGAACAGACTTTGGATCTAGCCTCCTACACTGGTATGCATACACCATCAATAAAATGCAGCTAATTGCACCATGAATTGCTGTAGCCCTCATCTCTTTCCCTGTACCAGGCAGAACTAAATTGTCAGAGAAAATATCGAGCCCCTCACGCAAACTTCATGATCCAGCAATTTTCGATGAGGAAATAACCCGGTTTCTTGTGTGTATATGATATTTTGTGTTTTTTGGTGATATCTTGGAAATTTCGCTCCGGGCCTTGGTTGTCGTTTTCTCTGGAGCTTTGGTGTTTCGTGCAAGTTTTAGTTGCCCTTGAGACGGAATTAATCGTGTTATTCTCTTTTAGAACAGTTCATTTCGATTGCGGCCATGTTTTCTCTAGTTTCTTGTTGCTAATGCATTGGTTGAACATTTGCGTATTGAAATGATAGAAGAAAATTGCCGTGTTTGAATATTTTTTAAGGTCATGGGAATGCATCCTGTACGAGTTTAAAAGTTATGCAATGCAAAGTTATTTCCGTGATATTCTTTGATGTGTGTTTATTATAGAAAGTTAGTCAAATATTTGCGATGAATATTTTAGAAGTATTGTATTTTAGACTACAGCAATAAAACATAACGTTTTATGATATTACGATTAAAAAAAAAAACACTTTTCTTGCTCCTAGAATTGCACTAAAAAATAGTTATATTATAGATAATTCACGGGCATAAAAGTTGTCAAAAAATATTCGTATCAGCACGGAAACTATTTTGACATTGTACGTTTTTCGTCTGTCTATTTCTAACCTTCATGAGAGGCTGAAACATAGCCGAAGCGCTTCGTAAATTAGGCCTGGTCAAATGTCAAATTATTTGTGATGTAATTAATTGTAGGATCTATAACCTTACATTTACAATCATCCTTAAGTATCTAACACTAGTCTAAACAAAAAGGTTATTTTCCTTTAATCTTACAGCATTCTTAGTCACAAAAATACCATATAGCATTACTCTACGTTACTGAAGTTCGGAACAGATCTGAGTATATCGATAAGTTGCACGCTATGTTCGCACGGTGAGGGTCCTCCCACGCTTGTTCCATGTATCTCTATGGTTCCATGACGCCATTAGGATTTATGGTCATCCCCATGTGACACAACAAACGATAGCGAAGTGTCCAATCGTTTGATTTACGATCGCGAAGAACAAAAGGTCCATGCCGAAGGATTCTTTTCTTTTTTTCCAAGAGTGTTTGAAGCGAAATTGTGTATGTATCGATGTTATTCGATGTTTCTATATCAATGTGTACATACTATGTCGTATAGTATATAGTCTGTGGTATAGTCCGGGGATCGAATCTCGGATTCACTCTTTGTTCATCATACCTTTAACCCCTGGAGTGCCTTGTAAAATGAGGAACTAGCATACTTAGGAACTAAACACTGGGGGTTCCTCGTGAGATTCACCACCTAACCAGGAAGGACATATGCCTAGCGCCATACAGCTATTGGCCCTCTCTTGGCTTAGCCCTCTAAATAACTGCAGAATAACTGCAGATACCTGAAGACTTTAGTTTTTTTTATGCCCACAAACATCAATCTATGGGTGGATAAGTTTAGTAAATAACTTTCAGAATTAACTAAATTTAAGAAGCGAATAAAAATACCCTAAAACGTCTTATTCTCAAACCATGGGACCAAAAAACTATTATTTTTGATTAGATATAGGGAGTTTAATTACATATTTTTTTGGCTCTCAAATTTAAAGACAGTACTGTTATTGCAATACATTCTACTAAAGTCGTAAAACCCCATTTAATTATTTCAATTTAGCCTTTCATTTTGCTAGCTAAGCTTTGTAAGAAAGTTACCTTCTTCTAAATGTATTCCAAGACTAATATGCATGCATATGCATCATATTATATAATATGTTTTCAAGTTCATCGAGTATTTATGATTAATTCCTTTTTATAATCCCACTCTATCTTTCACAACATGCTTCAGTGGTTTTTCTTGTTTTAAAACATATCTTTAAAATTTATATAATAATCAGCTTGAATGTCATCTCCATTTTAAAAAGACCAATTTTGAAGTCATCTCTAGTAATCTCTCGGTAATATGGCAGCATATTACTTTCTGAAGCATTTGAGGAATTGATCCTTCACTGGAGGTTATCATTGAAGTGTGTTATAAACGTCGGATTAAAAGATTCCAAGCGTTGACCAACCATGACAATATTTTTTGGAAGTTGTCACTTTTGGTGATATCTTATAAATATTTGATACTGCTCGTCTTAAAGTTCTGTTTATTTTGTATTTATTTTTGCGATATTTAGAGTGTTGGAATTTTGGAATTGGTGAAATTTAGATTTTGTGTCAGTTTCAAAAAGTGAAATTTACATAATTTGTAAGAATAAAAGAAATTCATTATCCGAGAAGAAATTTCGTTTTTTAAGATATTGTTTAAGAAATAAAGCCCTTAGAACTTAGACTAAGTATTTATTAGTGCATAGTCTATTCACATCTGATTCACAGAGGCAAGTAGGGGTGCAAAACGCTAAAAATGTGTCTTGTAATAAGAAACTTTTCCTGTCACACTTATTTAAGTATATGCACTATGTCGCTTTGGTAAAAAAAAATCTAAAGATGATTATAATCTAGCTAAAACTTTTATTTTTTTTGAGGATACTTATGTTCTATGGAACAGCCGAACTTATCATAACAAAAATTTCGGCATGGAAAATGAATGAAAAAACTAGCACCCAAAACCTTTTTTCCATTTTCCAGTGTCTTTCTTCAAAACATTCTTATAAAAATAAGCATTGCCTTCCGTCAAATCTTGAAACAATGCAACAGCAGTGTTGTGTTTCTACAGAACTTGCCGCTCTCATTCTTTCCCTTGGAGCCCCATTTCCCCGAGTTTGTTTTAAAACTGTCAAGACTGTTCCAGGGATCTTCTAATAAGGGAGAAGAGTTCGCTGAAGTTGTGGCTAATCCGAAACAGCTGAAGAATTATCCGGTGGCGAGACTTGTCACCGATCACGCCAAGCAGTGACTCGATCCAGCTTTGGGACCTCGCCAAAGACACCCGCTGGCAATACTTGGAATCCAAAGTTATTTTTCAGTGAATTATTTACTGCTTGGGTTCTTAAGAAATAAAATGAGATACTGTTGCTTAAAATAACACGAAACTGATAAAACAAGTTTAAAAACGAGCATAATGGGGTTCTCAAAGTTGATCGTTTCATGAGTTGCATATATGATTTAACCAAGAAAGTTATGTTTTAAAAAAATCAAAACATGTTTTAGTTTAACTGCACTGCTAAAATAATGTGAGATATATATTTTAAGCATTTAAGATAATAATATACTGGAAAACGAATTGAGATATAAGGTTAATTTTCTAAATTTTGAGTATTCTTTTTGTTAAACAGTGATATACTTTAAAGTGATTTAATCACCGATATACCTTATGAGAGAAATAGGAATGAAAATGATTTGAAAAAAATCTACGGTTTTGTGGATTAAATGCGTATAATTTACTGTCAAATAGTTTATTCTAAAATTTCTGTAACTATGAATGGCATATGTCATTTCCAATATTCAATGGTCAGCAAAAATAGAAGAATGATTATAATTGCATATAAATTGCATGTAAACTATTGAAAAAAATTACACCTGTTATTATTTTCAACGATCCCTGCAATTTGGAACAAATTTATATATTTTTTACACATCGCTTAAACTGTCAAATAAATAACAATTGTTCAATTTTGTATGCAGTACACCAAATCAAACCAATTTTCATACAAAATCTAATTCCAGTATATCTAACTTATAATCTCCCCAATCAAATTTAATCTTCCTCCCCGAGCGATTCAACTTTCACAAACTTTCACCACCAGATCGAATCCCATCTTGACGATATCTTTTTCAATCAATGCTTGCCATCCATCAAAAGTCAAACGCACCACTGAGGAATCTTTTCTTGCATTCGAATCACGTCCGAACTATCTTCTCGGGAGTTAAAAGCAAAGGCCAAGTCGCGCCACCATTTAGTTCTAACAACATGTGGACGAGGTAGGAAATGGTCGTTTGCTGTCGTCGTTCCTTTCTGCGAAAGATCGTTGTGGATGTTGAAGATTTAACTACCATTTTTAAGCTAGCTTAATCATTGCTTGGAATGAATAAAAAAAATAAGTGGTTTTTCCAAAAAGAATATTTACTTATTGGCTTAAAAACACTATTTTTTCTGAAAGGAGAAACAACTGTCGAAAGATGCTAGTGAAGCCTTTTTAGTATAGTAGACTTGTGTAATTTGAATTCTAACCATAAATTACATTGAAAAGTAAATCTTTTATTGGGATTAATATGATTCTCAGGAATTTTTGAGCAAACTAAAGCAATCTTAAGTAAGAGTGAATTGTTTTAATATTGCAACACTTTATTTCAGCACGAAATACACCAGCTATTGCAAATAAATTTGAATATTGATTGATAGTAGCTTTTCTGTACATTGTATTAGTGAATAGCCCTATTGTTTTGTAATAACATTATTATAATTTTTTGGCATGGATTTGCGACCTAGTTGATAGTATAACCACTTATAAATCACTAGAAAAATACCAGTGATATAGCCTGCAACGTTAAATTACGCATCCCCTTACATAGTAAACGCTTTTTTTATGCAGAGAGATATGAAAGAATTAGTTCTGCACGTCTCTTCACCTGGAAGATGTTTTCTCCTACTTACACATTGATAAAAAAATCCCGAAAAGAGTACTCTTGCGAGTAAGAGAGCCTTTGGGGTATAGATAATATAGGATGGAAAAAATTAGTTGAGAACCTTCACTAATGAAAGTATTATTGATATATGTAGTTTAAGACTGTCAAAAGTATTTTTATCCTCTTGATTTGAGACTGTTTTGTCTCCTACGTTGTTCCTATTACTGTTATGCTTTGGATTTGAGAGCTGGGGGTCTGGGTTCGATTTCCTGGTGAAGCTCAGTTGTAAATTGTACCTATATCAAGTCTTGTAATTGGGTGATAACCTATTAGGCTCTGAGACATAATAAATTATTATACTCGTAAATTATCAAACTTAACTATTTATTATTAGTACAATTTTTTTGCTTAATCTACTTATGTCGACTTTTGATAAGGCCACTGAATGTGTGGCCATGCAATTATCCAATAACACAAGAAATTGTTTTTGTTATTTTTAAATATTCAAGTAGATGAGCTTGCATATTGTTGTTACCAGAAAAATGCGAATGCCATTCGACTAATAACCAATTATAAGGTTATTTATGAAGAGAGGGGCAAAAAAATATATTGCCAAATTTTTTTTCTTCAAGTTACGTTTTATTCAACTGGCGATCAAAAACTAGGTGAAACCTCAAAGAGCGACCAGCCTCCCATTCCTAATAAATCGGTCGTAAATGGAGGTTGGTCGCTCCTAGAGTACAAAAAGGGAAATAGCTAAAAAGTTGAAACATCATTTTTCAACGCCTTTTTAACCAATTAGTCCAGTCATTTGGTAGTTTTCAATTGCAAAAGGTGGGGTCAAAGATTTTATGCTTTTAAGTGGTTTATATTGATGCTAATAAAAAGAAACTATGGTTGCCCACCAAAATTTCCAAAGGCACAATTTTGGAGAGCCAAAAAAAACGCGAATTTTTTGACTTTTTTTTAGTTTTTTTAATATAACTCTGTAACTAGAAATCCAATGGTTTAGCCATCAATTACTATTTTAAAGAGCATAAAATTCTCTACACACTGCAATATCTCAAGTTCCCCCTAACCCCACCAGGACGTAAGCTACAGCTCTTAAAAAGGGGTGTATTTTTCCAACATCTAGCAAAATCGCGAAAAATCGCACCCCTTCACTTTCAGATTGATTAAATGCACATTTTTTTTTGGTTTGAATATTTTTACTTTTAAATAATATATCGAAAGAAGAATGCTTTTAAAATATTTATGATTATTTTTTTTAATTTATTTTTTTCTTCGTAAAGAAAAACGCAATGTCAATCGAAGCTTAGAAGCAAGATTTTATTTTTTTTAGGTGGTTTACATTTATGCTATGAAAACTATGTTTGCCCACCAAAATTTTTAAAGACACAGCTTTGAAGATGGTCATGTGCGCTTTCTCTGTCGTTTGGTGGACGGCCTTGGCTCATCTTCATAAAAAACAGCCGGTGGACTAGAGGGGTGTGGAATGGAGGGTGGAGTTGAATTTGAGAGTACTATGTTTTTTTCTTCGTCAACGTCATCCAATTCTTCGACTTCCTCCAGAGTCACGTCTTGTACGTTTTCGCAGTTGACTCCACTGCTTCACTTGCTAATCGCTGAGCACCTGAGGCCGGCTTTTTGGCACGAACATGCCCTCCCGCAGCCCTTTTTGCAGCTACACGAGACGACATGGAGCAAGCACTCAGGCGCTGGGTCCTGGTGCATCATAGATGGCCGGAGACCCTCTCGACTGTGGACCCACCCCCATTCTTCATAAGGGATGTCATTTCCTAACCAAGCCTGAACTTGATGGTAACTCCGGAGGAAGTGTTGGAAGGCAGCATCTTGTGTAGGTGGTAAACGAGAGAGGGCCACCTTGGTCTTTGTGAGATTCCTCGCAAAAATCTCGTAACGCAGGGTGTTGAGTTTTACTTCGCTCAATGATCCACTGTACAGGGCCACTAAGAACCGTTCGCCGGCAATCATGACCTCCACTGGAGCGGCCTCTGGTTTCAGGTACACAGAGACTGTCTCCTGAAGCTGATCGAATTTTTTCAGAAGTATGGCGAATTTCTTTTTTCCCTGTCCAAAAAGAGCAGATGTTGTGTCGCATCCGCTGATAGCGTGAAGGAAGAGCATACTGCTGTTGTCATATTTGTATGAAGTGGGTGAAAAGCACAAGGCTTCATCCTTTCCTCTTCCCGGTTTTTGGAAGTACAGGTTGTCAAGATGCTGCCCCAGGACCGTCATAATTATAAGCAGGTCAAAGTCTTCTCCAATTATAATGACACTTTCGAAATATTGTGTTTGAAATGGCTGCGTTGACTATCATTACGTCAGCGTCTTCTTCTGAGTGGTTAACTTCAATATTGGAATTTTGAAATTCTGTCTTTAGTAGTGCGATGAGATTGCTCTTATTCCTGTCGTTTGATAGAAATTTTTCCTGAGGGACCTGGCATATAATTTCCGCTTCAACAACGACTTCAACAGAAGAATGCATTATGGACTGGCGATATCTTTCGGCACTTTTTGTGCCACTTTGTTGGCTTTCAGATGGATACCCATCAAATTCAACAGCCAATTGAGATCCAAAATTTCTTTGAAGGTAAGAAATGTAACTCTGAGCAATGCATTTGAAGGAAACATTTCTTGGCCAAGTTACTTTGTGTAAAAGGTACCCTCCATCCACAACCAAAAATTACCCTTTCCAATAAAGAGGCCTATTGAGGAAAGCCTTCTACGAAATCAAACGGTGTTTCCCGTGTACTCTTCAGATATCAGTTGACTACGTATCTAGTGCATCCAAAGCATTTCACGTGACAAAATAGTCGCTGAATTTTAAAAGCGAGCGCCCGAACAATGGTTTCTAAACTTCGATTTACATAGCGGTTTTTTTTGGGGGGGGGGGGGGGAAGAAAAAATAAGTTTAAAAAAATGAATCATAAATATTTTAAAAGCATTCTTCTTTCGATATATTATTTAAAAGTAAAAATATTCAAACCAAAAAAAATATGCATTTAATCAATCCGAAAGTGAAGGGGTGCGATTTTCCGCGATTTTGCTAGATGTTGGAAAAATACACCCCTTTTTAAGAGCTGTAGCTTACGTCCTGGTGGGGTTAGGGGGAACTTTAGATTTGCAGTGTGTAGAGAATTTTATGCTCTTTAAAATAGTAATTGATGGCTAAGCCATTGGATTTTTAGTTGCAGAGTTATATTAAAAAAACTAAAAAAAGTCCAAAAAATTCGCGGTTTTTTGGCTCTCCAAAATTGTGCCTTTGGAAATTTTGGTGGGCAACCATAGTTTATTTTTATTAGCATCAATATAAACCACTTAAAAGCATAAAACCTTTGACCCCACCTTTTGCATCTGACAGACTATTTTTCTGACAAAATGACTGGACTAAATAAGAAATTATTAAAATTTATTCATCATTACCTTTATTTATTGATTCGAACATAGATATACAATAAATCATGCTAACTTACTATTAAACAAATTGTAATATGCAAAAAATACTACATTAACTTATTTTAACAAACTAGTATTTGCTAATTAAACCCTTTTAAAGTAAGCAGAAATTTCTGACTGTTTAAATTTTTTGATTTTTCGCTAACCACCTATTTTTTAAATAATTTTTTTAATCGGAATTTTTAACGTCCATTTATATTGTTATCTTTTGTGCTATTTTTTGTAAATTGACATAATAAAGGTAATTTTTTTTTAAATGGGATTTGAAACTGTTTGTTTGGGGAACGAAATCTGGTCTCTCCCAGAGTGACTTTTAACATTGAACACATTGGGGGAAAAATGGTGACTTGAAAAATTGGTCGTACGTCGAGGTGGTCGTTTAATGGAGGTGGTCAGTCGTAGTGTTTTCACTGTACCAACTTGCTGGAAATTCTTCTATAATTCCAATAAAAAAAAAGCTAAACTATTCCATCCAAAGAACATCCAATTCCCTTGTATCAGACGGAGTCGAGAAAAAGTCATAGAAGCATAAAGGATATAATCTCGGGTTGTGTATCCTGTTCGCAAGAGCGATTGGGAAAGGAAATAGCTTCATGAAGGGAGCTGCTCGAACTAAATGTGGAATCTTTGGCCGGATTAGACGTGTTGGTGGATGCTTAGCAGTCGTGGATGCTTTTCCACGATATTACTTTCGACTATGGGAGGGTGGGCTCTGTTTGACTGCTTGATGGATTGGGTGCTATGATTGAGAGTTGTTGTTTTCTTGGTCCAAGAGCACTGATATTGAGATCGTGCCTTATGGGAGGAATGAGGATTGTTGCGAAACAGTTGTAGGATTTTTGCTTTAAGGTTTTGGATTTTTTTTAAAAAAAGTTTTCTTGTGTTATTATTAACCTTTCGAGCGTTAGACCAGGCCGTTTCCGCATTTTATGCAACAATCTTTCTTACTATCCAACCGCAATTTTTTTAAATAGTTAATTTTCTTAACCACAATGTATTTTTTCTTCTGGAGAAGTGTTTGATAATCTCTTTAAAAATGAGCCTAATTATGACTTTTTGAACAAATATGCAATTTTAAATCGAAGGAAAAAATCCTCTTGTTATTTAATTAACAGATGTCATTGTTTACACTCTTAAAACAAACGAGCGATTTTTACTCAGTCTGAGTTAATTTTCACACCTCCAGTCTTGAAAATGCTCTTCCCCGAAAGGAGTGGATCCTTTGTGTGTTAAACCTCCGACAGGATCACTCCAAACGAGTGATTTTAACTCAGTCTGAGTTAATATTCACTCTTTTCCAGTGTCGAAAATGCACTTCTCCTACCGGAGTCTATTTCACACGTTTGTCTTAAGAGTGTATAGATAAATATCGATACACTCTTAAAACAAAAGAGTGAAATCCACTCCAGTTGGAGAAGTGCATTTTCGACACCGTAAAGGCATGCATATTTACTCAGACTGAGTTAAAATCACTCGTTTGGAGTGATCCTGTCGGAGGTTTAACACACAAAGGATCCACTCCAAAAGGAGAAGTGCATTTTCCAGTCTGGAGGAGTGAAATCCACTCAGACTGAGTTAAATTAGGAGTGTTTGTTTTAAGAGTGTACTATTTTATAACTTGAATGCTACTACTCTTGAGGGATACAGGTGTATAAACCCATCACCTGCGAGTCAGGTTTTCCAGCAACACACATAATAAAATTCTAAATTTAATATTTTAATTACATTTTAAAATTTAAAGCATGGAGGATACACTTATAACGATTTATTACAGAAATACAATTTTTAAAAATTTAAAGAAATTAAATTTTCAGTTAAAAGTTTTACTTTAGATCACAAGCAGTGAAAAAAAGTTTACACTTCAGCCTGTTTGCTTATCCTTTTGTGTGTTACAATTAATAATTAAAAAAACAGGGTGACATTCAGAATCCATTTATTTTGTTTGTTATTATTCCTATTTTTACATCTCGTTAAAAAATGCATTACTTTTAAAGCAATGCTTTAATATATATTGTGATTTTAAAATTGATACATTCGATCTATCATGAGACTAACTATCTCTCTTAATTATCTATACTTAGAGTTTTTTTTTTTATTTAAAACCAACATGTAAAAATAGGACTACTACTACAGGTATTCTAAAAACAAACTGAAAAATAGTAACTGAAGTTATTATAAAGTTGATTTTTGTCTTTTGGAGTTATTCCTAAATGCAGCTTAGATTTAGATAAATAAATATCCATATTATTGTACGTTTTGGTAATACAAATAAGTAATACCATTCAGTTATGTATTAAAACGTTAATTTTCAGTTTTTAAAATTCGTTTTTATTGTCCCCTAAATTTGTTCTTCAGAAATTGTTCGGTATACAATTTTCTTATATTTTGTCTCAAAAGGTACTTTCTTAAAACAAACAAGCGATTTTAACTCAGTCTGAGTTAATTTTCACACCTCCAGTCTTGAAAATGCACTTCTCCGAAATGAGTGGATCCTTTGTGTGTTAAACCTCCGACAGGATCACTCCAAACGAGCGATTTTAACTCAGTCTGAGTTAATATTCACTCCTTTCCTGTGTCGAAAATGCACTTCTCCAACTGGAGTGGATTTCACTGCCTTGTTTTAAGCGTGTAGATTCAAATTTTCGAATGTCAAATTTTGTTGCCAATTCCTTCATTCAATGAGTTAAGATTTTTTTTTGGTAGAGATGTTTTCAGGATTTTTTATTGCATAAAACCAGGGTTGCAGTAAATACAAAAAAAATTAATTATTTCTCAACGCATGCGAACTCAGTGCATTGAAAATTCAAGTAGCAAGTTATTGTATCAAAGTAGAAATATTCTAATTAGTTTGATTTAAATTTTAATTTACTGCATATAAATGCCTTGTTTCAAGTAGTAAAAAAACAATTAAACCGCAGTTCGGAGTGCTTGACGTTATAAGAAACCAAAGAGCTTGGTATCAAGTAGAACGGAAAGAAAAGAAAACAACCAATAAAATCGCAGTATTGAGATCGTGACATCATAAAATGTTTCCTATTGTATACTAATATCATATACAAATGAACATGTGATTGCTTACTGATTACTACTCGTTTAAAATTTTTAAACTATCAGTAAAGAAACTGATTTTGTATTTTATATATATATTTTTAAAAAATATTTTACCTTAACTAATTATGTTATTATGCATATAATTCTTCAGAGCTTTAGACATCACAAAGAAATTGCTTCCTTAGTTCAACTTTACCAAAATCATCAAATCTATTTTCTAGCGATATTATCTAATCAACTAATGCACTGAAAATAAATTGTTAGTGCATTCAATAGATCTTCCCACTCTATAGATATCTTATTTAGCAACCAATAACTAACCAAGAACAATAGTATGCCATGTATATTAATCAATAACATTACTCAATGCTATTAGACTTCAATGAAAATATAGCTACTATCTGGAAGCATCATCTGGATGATGTGACATATCAAAGATAAAGTTTAAGCGATAAAGTAAATCGAATGGACATCATCCTTGTTGAAACAAAGACTTCGACTTTCTTCTTCTCATACCTGTTGCCACCCTTGCAGAACTAAGTGGATTGCGATTAAAGTATGGGCTCATATCATGGAGTTTAAATAAGATTTAGATGCTTGGCGAGAGCGAAAAGTGGCGACATCTTATAAGTCGCCAAGTAGATTTTATGCACTTCAACAAACCAGGCTTGCACCTGCACAAATTTTACAACACCTACAACATAATTCGTAATATGGAAGCATCAAAAAAATTTAAATGCTCAGTGTTATTTGAAAACAGTATTTGAACTTTTAGAATAGATAGTTTAAACTTAGGTTATGACGATTCGCGTATCTCTAGCAGGTATTTCAAATCTTTCACATATATAATTTAAATAAAGTTTCTCATCGGATATTCTTCTGCAGACCTACCAACTCTACGAAATTAACCTGGCAATTCCGGATTTATTAAACTACTCCCTAAATTTCGTGACATGCGTACCAATGCCATGTGCCTTTACCTTTTTATTGGCACCCGGTACCCGGAAAACGGTTTTTAACCTAGATGTAGAATTGACAGGTTGGTTGGTTGAAATGCCGCTCTAGCCACTGTTGGTCGGTCGACCATTATAGCAACGGATAATTCCCAATAAAATAGTCCTAAATCCCTCGCCAAGTTTCTTGTCTTGTTGCATAAATGTAGCGATCATTGCTTCATTTAGCGAATCAATTTTGTCATTGTTCTTCTCCCACACCATCTTTATTGTATTTAAAATCCATGGCTCATATGGAATTCTGAAGATGTCGATGTCGAATGAATCAGCCTATCTCGTGTCTGAATCTGATCCAGAGGACGGGTTCTGTTCGATGGATGGTTCGTTTTGTTGTTCGATCTGCGTCGTCGGAATGATAATCGAAGGGATTGAAGCGTTTATCGGCCGTGTTGGATTGACGCAGATGAATTTGTGAAGTAGCGATAATCGCTTTTACATTAGGGCAGTGATGCGGCGAAAGAGATACGGCTGTAATGAAACTTATAAATATATATTTTTCTCTTTTGTCTCAGTTCCAATTTGATGAAAGCTCTTCAGAGATTACGATAATTTATAAAAAAAAGAGAGATAAAAGGGGATGGATGCTCGCTCTTAGAGGTGATGAAATCCTTCATATGGACATGCATGAAAAGAAAGACTTCAAACTCAAATTAAAGACAAATTAAGAAGAATCTTGTGCAGTTCAAAAGTTTCGTTTCAATTCATGGAACGCATAACAACTCTAATTTGATGAAAGGTCGTCGATGAATAATATAATTTTTAAATAGAAAGTTGTAAGTGAGGAAGTTTACGAAGTAATATAAGTGTAGATAAAAAAAAATTCCCAGGTTTTTAGCCAAATTAATTTTTACTTTTCTATACAATTGGCTGTTAGTATTTAAGATAGCTGTGAACTGAATACAAATAATTTAAGCAAATGTTCTAGTATGTTGAAGTGAAATCATTGGAAGATGGAAAGGTTTTAATTTATCCAATAAATGCTTTGCGTCTTACACTCTTAAAACAAACTAGTGAAATCCACTCCAGAAGGAGAAGTGCATTTTCGACACTAGAAAAGGAGTAAATATTAAATCAGACAGTTAAAATCACTCGTTTGGAGTTATCCTGTCGGAGGTTTAACACACAAAGGATCCACTCCAAGAGGAGAAGTGCATTTTCCAGACTGGAGGAGTGAAAATTACTCAGACTGAGTTAAAATCGCTCGTTCGTTTTAAGAGTGTAGTAAAATAAGCTCTTTGCGCCATGAATTTAATTGATTTCAAAACTGATTTGAATAAATTATTGATCCTAAATAAATTTGAGAAATTCATGTATTTTTTTATAAAAACTGATAACTGAATTTTTTACAGTAAAAAATGGATAACGGTTTTTTGTATATATAAAAAAGAAAAACAAAGAACGGACAGATTGCTCATTTAGCACCACTTTATTTCCCCCTTTGTCTATGCCAGTGATAACGTTCAATCTCCGCATATATGCATGTCCGACACTTTTTAGACAACTGCTGTCACCTCATCAAACCCTGTTCTCCCCCATCACGCGATTTGCCCATTCTGGGAACACGACGTATTTGCAATCACACTTGCATGGTGCTGTCTCGGTTTGATAAAAATTTATCCAATAATTTTTTTACGAGTCATAAAATTAGTTTAATTTTTATATCAGTTACTCTTAAGTAAATCCGATAAAATGAGGCAACCTTGATGCTTCTGTCTGGAAAAAGTAGGTGGCTGATGGTCAAAGAATATACAAAAATTTTGACTAGATAACAAAAAGGACAACTTTTTAAATAATAATCACTGATATATTATATCTAAGTACTTTTTATCTAGACTTCCTCTCTAAAAAATGCATGTGGTGCTGTTGGAAAAATTCATAACACCCACGGGCAAGGATTTTTCCTTTGAGGCTGCACTTTTGTAAGAAATCAAACAGCTAACAATCACTGCGATTTTACAGTATTACTTTATTTTCAAACTAATTTTTACTTAAAACATTTGGTGTGTAAGTTATAATTTTGTCAAACTAATTCAGGTAGTGCATACAAAATTTGTATACACATAAAAAAAGTTATTTTACTTTATAACAGACCATCCAGCTCTGTACTCCTCCCAACTTTAATGAAACTACAGTTGTTGTTGTTCTTATTACCACAAAACAACGCCCCTTTTGCACTACTAAAAGCCTGTTGCCGAATAGGTTTTCTGGAGATTGAAGTAATCTATGGGATTTCGGGGCTCACGCTTCTCCGAATCTCATAGTTCGTATTTTACAGTAGGATTCGTGTAGGCCTTTGGAAAGTTTTTGAATGAGTTTACTTTGTTGAGTTGTGGACATGAAAATGTATTTTTTATTTAAAAACTCACAGATGGGTGAAAGTATGTAGTCCAGGGAAAAAAATTATATTTTTGATAAAGGACTTTCTTTAATAGTGGTTCGACTACTTGTTAGAAATGAAATTGAGGATTTTTTGTTTCCAAATTATACCATTTACTATTTTTTATTAAATATTAGAATCTTGATAATTGCTTGAATTGAATCCTTGAATAGTTGATATTTTAAAGTCATCAAAAAAGACTACAAAGACACCCAATATATCTTATGTCCTTACAAGCGCTAAATTTTAAGATCCTGACGTGTCTCGAAATAAGTAAGAGGGGAGTTGAACCACTTAAACTTTTAACATGAAAAGAAAACTTTTGAGATTGACAAATGACAGTGATTGCGCCCTCTAGAATGGAAGGGCGTAGGCTAAACTTTTGAGATTAATTTTATACGAAATTACAATTTTTCAACTCTTATATCAATGATTATTATTGATTAATTTAGTGCATTTCTGACACGACGGCAATAATTTATAGCAATTCTTATAAACAGTAAAATGCTTAAATTCATAATGAATATTTCGATTTGATGCTTCAGATTTTGATATTATTTTTTTTAAGGTCCCGCTATTTTCGTTCTCTTGTAATTCTTCAACAAAAGAAAAAAATCAAATTGCTAAAACAAATACAAGTCTGATAAAGACAAAACTGTCCATGAGATCCCATATTTTACAATTTAATTTTCGATTCCAATTCGTCTAAAATCGACAAGCAAAATCCTTAACATTGCCCGTATTTAAAAAAGCACAATACCAATCCAATTGAATCATGAAATGTTAAATGGGGATCAAGTCATCAGGAAGATTTCTCTACACACCTTTTTGTTTTACTAAGATGTTGAATGATAAAGTGAGATGACAATTTCTCCTATGGACTTATCCTCCATTAAACATGTAGCAATTCAATTGATAAACGAGATCTAGACATGAAGCAAAAAGAATGACCGGTTGTCGCAGCCGAAGTTCTGACAAGATGATTCTTTATCACTGTTATTAGTAGTATGCATTAGAACTCGTTTTATTCGGCTCTGTTGAAGGATTAATTCGCGTGAATGATGTGTCATTGGATTGACAAAGGTAATAGCGTTGCCCCATCATCGCAGATAAATCAGGTAGGCAGGAAAAAGCTTTTCACACCTGCACGGCGTCACACGCTTTTTGTTTGTCATTGGAGAAGTTATGAATTGGCGAGTAATGAGGAAAAGGGAGTCTCAAAATGAGTAAAGCAGGTTCTTGGGGCTTGTTCGACTACTTATGATGCACTGAAAAATGTTAAGCTTTTATAAGTTTTACTAACCTATCAACATATCTTCAGTTTTTATAATATGATGACACACACTATAGAATATTAAGTTTAAACATAGCACTGTGCATTTATAACTTTGGTTTTGGCTGAATGAAAGCAAAAGATATTAGAACCAAGGTCGACATTTAACGTTAACACACCAATTAAAATCACGAATCGCTCAATATGGGATCATAATTAGTCTTTAGTAATTTTCATTAAAAGAATAATTGTAATATCATGGTATTTTCCAGTTTTGTGATATCAAAAACTTCGACTAAGTCACTCATGAGAAAAAAATTATAGTTAACGCACAATTTAAGTGAAGGGTTGAATTCTAGTCGTATTTTTCCTTAGATAATTCTGCTTTCTAAGTACATGAACTTAATGTATAATTTTTTTTTATTTATTTGAGTTACACTCAATCAGTTTGGATTTGCACAATTCTTGACTTTGAAGACTTGTATTTTTTAATAGAAATGTAGATGTAGTTAATATTTTATTAAAAGTGATCGCCTAGTGTAGATATTTCTATAATTGCTATTGTTGCTAATAAAATATCTGAAGTTTATAAAATGTACGTCTATAGTTACGTTTCTGATTGCTATTGGTGATGCTACAGGTTACGGCGTGACGCTCAAAAAGCAATGATAAACGGATATGGACTTTTCAGTTGACGTATTTCTTTCAGCTTTCATTCATGTCTTCCGTCTATCGGTGCTTTGATTGGTTCTGTCCGACAAGACATTATTTCAACAACCGAGGCTTGAGAAAGAATTAACGTAATTTATAATTTCAGTTGCTACTCATGCTCCATAGCATACTTTGAAACTCTCGAAAACCACTCTTGAAACTCTTGAAAATCGAATTATGCTATCTAATATTCACTATATAAAAAGTATTAAATAAATTTTGACATAACACATTACCTTGAATGACTTCAAATAAAAATAATAATAATAATAAATAAAAAAGCCAAACTAATATCTAATCTCCAACCACATCTCCCTGATCCCATACACACACTATCATTACGGCAAACTGGTTCCGTCTCATTAGACAAATCTCGCTGACATTTCCAATGCTATCTGGCCCGAGTGTCCCTGCGCTAACAATCATCATCTTTTTCCTGCATCCGTCTAACGGTTGTGGCCATCACTTCGCCATTGTCAGAAAAGTAGAACTCAATTAGTCGCTTGTCACTTTGACAGATAGCAAGAGGCAGACGCCATTATCGGACCTGCCAACAGCGCCCCTGTGCTTTGGCACACGTGTGAAGGTTGAAGGCTCTTACCTGGAAACACAGTACACTTTTAAAAGGGGTTTGTTGTTTGATGGCGTTCGAGATAACAGCATTTTTGGTGCACTGAAAATCCGAGACAATTTTGTGAGGGCATTTAAGATCATCATCTTTTATATGACGATATTTTTGCACTGTTATTCCTATAATTGTATTTATAAGATTGCAAAGTTTTACTGAGCTTTGAATAAAAATAATAGAACTATCTCTATATATTTAATTTTTATGCGCTTCCGAGAGCTGTATTATTAATGGCAAAGTATTTAAAGTACCGAAAAAATTAGATAGGACCTATTCTTCTAGTAATATAACAAAACACTTGACGATCGTGGTTAGTGCAATTTCATGTAAAATTATAGAGTTGTATGGTTTTTATAGATGTGAAGTTTGATATAAGGAACATTATGTGGCATGAAAAAGATCCCTGGAGTGCCCATTTGGCTTGGGTTCTCTCGGCAAAATTAAAATCTCGGCATAGTTTAACATCCACAGAGAACTCAGATTCATTGTAATCTGTGTGTCAAAATTGGCAGCGAGAGAAGCCTAGATGGTGCCACAAAAAACTGGCTCCCAGTTCTGGGGAATGTGCCGAGTCTACAAAGGTTTGACCACCAAAGTTGCAGCCCCATTAGAAAAAAAAGAAAAGTAAAACTATGTCATTCTTATTAGTATGAATAAATATATTTGCACTGTTATTTGCATTATTGTGTTTAAGATTGCGAAATTTGAACAAAAATAGTATGTATAATTAAACTTTCATTGCTGAGAGCTGTATATAATTTATAGCAAAGTTTTATTTTGATAACAGTGCAAAAAAATGTAGTTTCAATTTAGTTTTTTATTTATAAAATATATCTGTGTAGTATTGGTAACCTCCGGAGCCAAAGTAATAGTATTAGGAGTATTAAAAGAATAAAAAAAATACAAGCAAACAACAAACATTTTCCATTAAAACTCGTTAATTATAAGCACCACTGAAAAACCTGCACAAAAATAATTTATCAATTACTCTAAGCAATTCCCCAAGAAACCAGTTTCTTTCCTCCAAACTCTTGCTTCGATCAGAATTAATTAAAGTCCAATATGCGGTTTTAATATCTCCTTCGATAAAGGGATTACGAACACAAAAGAAATTTGAGCAGAGGTTAAAAATCCTTAATCAAAACCTCTTTTGATGAGCTCTCCGAAACTAACTCTCCTCTTTTGCTAACTAAATTAACCGTAATTAATTAAAATAATCACACACTTCGGTGTCAATCACGCTACCATACATATACGAAGAGGTTAAAAATTTATTAACAACGCTAGTCTCTCTCACCTGTATGGAAAAATAGGTTCATCTACAGAAAGATTTCCATACACGTTTCTCCTTTCATTAAAATATTAAAATGAACAATCTAGGGGGAAAAGTTCCAATGAACGTGACCCTTTTTAACATTTAGCTATTCAACTGCATCAGCGAAAAGAGCTTTTAAGTCTAACGAGCGCCTTGTTCGCATCAATTATGATGATTTCAATTACATTGGCATTAATCCCCTAATGCGCCCGACTTTCGAAAAGTCTTGTTTTCTCCCCCCCTTTCCCTAGGGGGTGGAATAAGCCGTGAGAGGGGGTGCATTCCTGAAGAATAGTTTGACGTGAGACGTGAAATAGGAGAAGATGCGGGAATTTAATCATGATGACAGTAGGCGCTTATTCTTTAGGTGTCCTCAGGGAATTCGGATAGGGAGGGGAGGCTGGGTTACCACTCTTGGCTACAGAGTTCCACTTTTGACTTCAAAACACCAGAATCCTCAGTTGCATAGTAATAATAAATTTTCCTATAAATGTAAAAGTTGGTGACCACTTATTTTTTATTAGTAGATAAAAAATAGCTCTATTAAATTATTTAGGTATCAATTTATGTGAAAAAAACATAATTATAAAAATCAACATTTACTTGATATTTTGCTAACTCAAACATATTTTTTAAATTTTTTTTAAACTTTTCAGCTTTCCATGTGAAGTTTCAATTCAGTGATAAGAAAGTAAAATATTGAAAAATATAGTAATTTTGAAGAATTAAAAGTTTGTACATTTTGGCTAACTAAAATTGTGTTAAAACTATTAAGTTTGATTTATAGTTTTAGGAAAAAAAACATCTAGAGAATTTTCTTTGTTGCTTGCATAAATAAAACAAATTTTCCAGGTACCCTCTTTTAAAAAAACCTACAAAATTTCGGATTATTTATATATCTATTGTAAAATAAATGCCCAAAACGATGAAATGATGCCAGAGTTACGACAATTTTTTTGTTACACAGGAAGTACTGAATTAAATGCAAAACTGAACTGAATCATTATTATTGTCAACCAGCCGGTATGGTGGTTTCGATATTTTCTTGTTAAGAAATTGAGCCTGGTTCTAGTCCAACTAAAAAAAGGCATGGATATTTGGCAAGCGACAATAACATTAAAATGATTTTACATTTCATATCAAGACTTAATACTCTACTTTGAATCCTCACCTCATTTATACTATAGTCTCCAAATCACAATGGCGCCAGCCTTATTGCAATTCTTGCAACCCCCTTTGCGGATAAAAGCTCACGCTTTATAGATCAGGTGAGTATAGAAAGGGGGCTGTGTTAATGTATCAGATATGTACCTCAGAGCACAAAGGGAATAACTCCATTTTTTCAACCTTACACACAAGCCTGAAAACGGTGCAAGTTCAAAGGTATTCGTTTGAGCCTCATAAATTAAGTAAATATCCAGTTTATAGTTTAAAGAAAGAAAAACGTACAGTGTGGGAGCACGAAATGCCAATAGCCAATTTATTGTGGCTTTTTGTTTGAATGTTCTGCAGAACAGAAAATTTCTATGATCACCAAGCAAATAGTGAAGAGAAATCATTTTGAGATTGCCTTATGTATGCATGAGACCGTGATGATACAAATTTTTTTTACTCCAAAATTTAGGTGGCAAAACAGCTTATATTTTTTTTGCGTAACAAAAAAAAACTTAATTTTGAAGAAAATTTTGGTGGAAAATAACTATGTAAAAAAAGTAGTGGGTTTCAATGGAAATTAAGACACGCAGAATCATAAGTAGCAAATATTGTTTGCCCATCGTTGACACAAAGTACTTTTTAGAATTTTTTAACGATACTCCTCGGGCACTGTAACTTCCAACTGGCTAACGAAAACACTCTAATGTTCATTGGTTATATCAAGTCCTAAAGTTGAGAGTAACAAAAGTAAGTAAACAATATATTATTAGCAGAAAAGTTTTCATTATTATGTTCGGATTTTTTAAACAACAAAACCTGCATTTACCAACAATTCTAAAACTTTTAATCAGTAAACTGATCATATGAAATGGAGAAGTAAAATACATTTGTCAATGGTTTAGATTGATTGACTATAATTTTTTGCACACAATGTTGTTTACTTAATTTTTAAAGTGTTATACACTGTTATAAAGTTGGTTCAGGATTACATCAGGATTTTGGAACTTTCTAGCTGCCACTAATTGGGAGCTTTGATTCAACACTTTTGAGGTGCATCAGAGTCATGTTTTTGCCACATTTTTTTAAAAAATTCTCTTTTTAAGTAGTGGTGGCAGTTTAAAAGTTCCAGTATTTCAGTGCAATCTTGCCAGCTAAATTTTATAACAGTGTACTGTATTTGGACTTATGCCCGTCTGACTCTGAGGTGCAGAAATGAGAGGGAAGGGGGATTGGTTTTAGAGACGCTTTCTGATGCCTCTATGTGTCTGTGGCCCTTTTATTCGTGGGGTAATCCACAGCTCGTCGCTGCTTCCGTTCCACAATCACGGTTGTGTCATTTCTAGAGATGGGATTCCTATTAGAAGGGTTACCACTGGGGTGGTGGTGGCCTTTTTTGAAAGTATGAAATATTGTTGGCGATGATTTGTGGTTTACTTGGGATTTTGTTTGTTAATGTATGAGCGTTTCGCATGCAAATATTAGGCGGTACTTATTTGATTTTAATGCTCAACAAAAAAAAAAAGTTAGAGGCATTTGTTTTTGTCAAAGAAGCTATATCTTTCAGGTTGTTAGATATTGGTTATAGCTTCGATATGTAGCTTTTGCTTGATTATTCTAATATACGACTGCGTTTCATTTGAAATGTGGCGACTTTTCAAGTAATGTAAATTTAGTATGGGCAAGAATTAAGAACATGTATTTATTAGAACCGAGAAAATATGCATAGGGGTAAGTGGTGTACCTTGGACGCATGTGTACCTCGAACCTATGCTGATTCTAGCTCGATTAGCTTAGATATTGAAACAACACCACATGCAGTTAAAGTATTTGCTACCAGGGATCTCAGTGAAGTTCTATCTGTTTGTTTAAAAGGTCAATTTATTAAAGAGGTTTCGAAAAACTAAATTCACAGTTCAAAAGTAATTTTTTGTCAGATTCTTTAGTGTAATTTTATGCTCAAACATGTAGTATTTATTCAGAAACGATGGTTATGCAATATAAAGCAAAGTTTTAGCTATAAAACAGTGTGCTTGAAATTAAGTTAAGTCTAACCTTAACTTGGTGATTAACTATTTTGTTTTTAATATCCAAGTGGTGTACCTCGAACCTAATACAAGTGGTGTACCTTGGACTGGTCCAAGGTACACTACTATAGGTCTTATGTGCTTCAGATTATTGAAAACCTTTTTTAAAATTCAAGTAAATTCTTTCCTTTGAAAAATTAAGTATTTTAAGCTATTAATATGCAACACTGATTTGTAAAATCTAGAAAAATGGAAATTTGTAAGAAATTTTGATATGATGTGATAAAGAATTTTTTTTGTAGTTAATTATTTAGATTTATGGAAGCCTATAAAATTTTTGCCATATTGATATAATATAGAAAATAATTATTGCATGCTCATCTAAAAAGATATTTTTTATAATAAATATCTAAGCAGAACATCCTTTTTACGTTTAGGCCTAGTTGAATAAACATAGGGGGAAATATTTGAGTTTTTTTTTTCAAATTTAGACAGAAAGATAGCCAAATGTTTTTCTATGGCATGAAATAACAGTTTAATTTTAGGCTGCATTTTAACGAATACACCCGAGAAAGATTGCATTGCAGCTGAAAAAGCCAAAAGGGCACTGAAAAAACTAAGGCAATAAAACCCCTCACTGAGCCAATTGACCTAACATAAACAATTACTACAATCTTGGCTAGAAATAAGAGTAGGTTGCAAAATGTATTTTTGAATTTTATGGGGCTAATAAATATTGGTTTTCGGACTGTAAATCGGGTCTCTATACCTATTAATAATTGGTCCAAGGTACACCACCGGTTGGACCAAGGTACACCGCCGGTGGTGTACCTTGGTCCTAATTACAATTTTCTGTATTTATTTTTTTAATAGTTGAAATTATTTAAATAACATGTTAAAATAAATATATGTTGTATATAACAACATAAAGTATTCAGTAAAAATATTTTTATTCACTTTTTGCAAGCAATTAAGAAAATAAAAATTGAAAAGTCAAAATAGGTCCGAGGTAACCCACCTTCCCCTACACAATTATAAAAAAATAAAAACCTCTGGGTTAAAAATTTACAAATGGAAATCCGAATAACTTTTATTACTTGCAAGTTCTACTTCCTTTTGAGCTTAGAATTTATGATCTATACATAAAAAATTATTATCTATTTTCAGAAAAAAGTTATTTCTTTAAGTATTAATAATCGATCAAAGTTATTTTGATGTCATGAACCTTACAGCCGAAAAGTTTAAACACTATCATCAATAAGGCAAAACTAAAAATTAACAATAAAAACCCTGCCTCATCCGAAATCTCGCCAAAATGAGCGATAATGATCTCCCCCTAGCAATCCTTCATTCCCTTATTATTGCTTATTTACGAGGTTTGGCAGAGGAAGAATGAATTTGGTGTTTGAAGAAGACGACAGACAGAAAAGAAAACGAAAGAATTGAAATTAAGCACCGAATGAAGGCGAAGGATATACATTGTCCTCCCGAGCGAAGCGAAGCGTCGATATTAAGGGATTAGCAAAACGTATGTCGCCACCTTTCGAGTGAAATTACTCACCCTTAATTAAACTGAGATTAGAGTGGAGACTTGTACTTCTATGGAAGTTAGAAAGGATCTTAACTGACATTCATCTGATTTGAAAGAAAAAATTACTTGAAAATTAGAAATACAAATACTGGAAAATTAGAAAATATCTGCTTAAATATGAAGACAAGAACATGTTATACTCTCTAACTGGTGTTTTTTACATTCAAGCAATTAACCTGTAATTGTGTGGAACTAAAAAGTTTGCGTGCTGTATTGAGTTGCAAGAGGGTTTAATACTTAGTGTTGCTGAGAACATGCAGTGCCCAATAAAATGTTTCTTATATAAGAGTTTTCTACAGTTCCCATTTTAGTCAGAAACTTTGGTAATGATGCGGATTTTGTGTCAGTAAGAAACGGATGAGAATTTGTTTGCCAAATATCAATGGAACTATCAAATGATAGAGTGAGGAACTGTGATTGTGGACTGAAAATTACCAGAGTGATATTATTGTCCCAAATAAACCAAAGAGCAACATTTCAATGTTTCGCATTGGACACTTCTTTTTGACTTTTCTCGTTAAACTGCTATTTCTTGCGACTATTGGTTCAACGTCATTGTTGCTGCAACATATCCGTATATTCTGTATTTCTTCTAATGAAATGCTGGAAGCTTCAATTTGTAAGGGATGAACATATTGCACCGGACGAAGCAGTTTTCAAAGGCCCTTAATATTGCATGTCATCTTTATATCACAATTTTTTTAATGTTATAATCCAAAGTTGCCCCTGCAGATAACTCTGAAATAAGTAACTTATTCTCCAAATACCTTGTAAAATTCATATTTGACAAGAGTATGTTACCTTTATGTCAAATCAACTCGATGATGTGGAAAAGAGCAGTTTGGCTATTTTACCCCTCTTCTGACACAATGGAATGATGAGAAATAATGCCCGGGTGGTATTATCAGCGAAATGAGGCAAAAATTCCGGCTACAAAGTGCAAAGGATGGCAGTGGGGATTATATTTTTGGCTTGGCGATATTTGTACTGCACTCGTTTCAAAATTGCTGTCCTCTGGAGTAAGAGTATTAATAATTGTCCTTTGCCTGTCTTTCTAGGGATGAAGGGCGTTTTGTTTCAGAGGCGAAGGTATTATCGAAGTTTTGAAGTTATTTTAGTTGTGCGGGTCTTTTGATATTTGTGCCTGTGCGAAATGATGCTGCGTTGGGAGTTATTAGTTTTTCGGAGTAATGATAGAATCAATCTCCTTTCATTTTGCGGATAAGAAAAGAAAACTTTTTTTGTAGTTTTGAAATGTTTTATTAATAAAAGTTATGAAGTATTTATTAAGTATTGTGTTTTAAAAAAAATACTCTGTTTTTTTTAAATACATATACATTATTCAAGTTTCAAAACTTATTTAATGGTAAAAAGTGATCAAATATTCCATTTGTTAAAATAAGTAATGTCTGTGTGTAAAATTAGCACAAAACATTCCAAAATTAGAACATACGCATAATTTGAACATAAATGCACATTTTTTTACCCACCAAGTGCTTTTATATAGCTGTATAGATATTACTGATATAACTTCCCAATTTTACAATCTATCATCCTATCTACCTTGTTCGAGTGCCACATAACCAACATGTCAATTAAACGTGTGAGTTTTGCGATGACAGATTAGCGTTGGCATATTCCACGCTTTTCTGTACCAACAAACTGGAAAGTTCGGGTCAAAAGATCACTAATGCATGTTTTGCATTAGTGCCCTTGGTCTGTGGTGACTCGGGTACACGATGGATAAGCAAACACCATCATGCATCAATTAGGGTGGTGGTTGAAAGGCAACTTTGGATGGGAAGATTAGAGGTACGTGTATTTTGGGTAAAGATGGAACACCAAAGTGTGGATTGATTTTATTATAAGTAAATACTTGTACTCGTAAGTGTTACAATTTATTTTTACGTTGTATTTTAAGTTGAAGATGCCATTTAATTTTATTCTTATAATAATGATGTATAATTTTTAATTTAAAATGAAGGGCAAAATGTACTAAAATAACGAGAACTTACTTTTTGTAGATTTATTGTAGGTTTTAATAGAAGAAACTTCGAATAAAATACTTTGAAATTAGTTATATGGAAGCATAATGGTTAAAGTTCCGAAATTGTTTTGTTTGATGCAACGATATAGCTCTTTTTTGGATAATTAAAAAAATAATAATTAAGCGATAGTTCTTTTATTATTTTTGAGCGAATAATTCGTCGATCATACATTCGATTTTTAAATATTTAAAACTTTAATATAAACTCTTTACATAAATTTTAACTCAAATTTTTCTAATAGTTAGTATAACCAAATAAAATATTCACAAAACCGTACATAGCTTGCATCGAATGAAATCGACAGTCTATTTGAGCATCGCAGATATGCTATTTCCTGACTCACACAGAAAGAATATTCTTTGGTAATGTACGAACAACTCCCCAAATATCCATCGTTATGGAAAGTCCCTTCGATTTCAGCGTGGATTGAATAAAATGACCCATAGTCAGGAGGAAAACTCCCCCAGTTTCCTCACATTTATTGATTCGATAAACTTCTAACCACTATTTTAAGTTTATATGAATTTTGCATTTATATAGAAATTATTATGCATGTTTAACTAATAAAAACGTTAGATTACTTAAAAACAAATAAAAAACGTACAATTATATGTCTAAATTATTCATAATTTTAATTTGTAGTTGAGAATTTCATACTAATCTTACTCAAAGTCAGTCAGTGCTTGTTAGAATTTTGTCAATTCTTTGGAAGGATCAGTCGGCGGATGATTCAATCTCCTGTCGTCCAACTTGACCAATCACTCCAGCTGGCCAAGCATAGGTCTGCCACATAGATACTTCTAGATGATGCCAAATGTAGGAAAAAAATAGCCAAATAGAAAGCATGAGGGGATTTTCTTGCAATTCTAAGAACTGTATTATAGTTTTGAGTTAAAATCATAGAATTAGTATCTAAAGATTTGGAGTAATAATAAACTTTTTTGAAAATCACCAAGTTCAAAATTCAAAAGAAAAAACTCAAACATTTAGCAACAAAAGTTTTAAAATACATTGTGGATAAATTTTAAATATTTTTTTTGCACATTATTCGACAATAATGCTCGACTTGGAAAAGTATGGGACAATCTAGATCTTACTTACCTCACTATTATGAAATATACTGTGTTTTTTACCATGCAAAAATTTTGTTTCCTAAGTAAAGCAAAATATTGCAATTCCAATATTTCACGGCTCTCCCATGAAAGAATAAATACCCAACAGGAAGCATCAATCAGCAGATTTAAGAATACCAACTATTTTAAAACGCTTTTATATTTTTTTTTGGCTCTTATCTATACCAAAACTATTGAGAGGGATGAGGATCATGATCTTATAAAACTATGATTTTTAAAGTAAGAAAAGTCACAATGAATTTTCTTTATTAATTGAAATTTGGAAAACTTCTCTAAATGCAGGAGTTAAACTCTTAATCATAATGCTTGGGTTAAATCATAAGCATCAATGTGGTTAAATATCTGTACAAAATAACTATTAAATTATTTATTTTTTCTTCTATTACCCCTTAAAATGCCAGAATGGGCAATATGTGGTCAAATGTGGTAGCTTTTTTGGTCCAAACAGAAAACAGAAGGGACGGAAATTGACTTGTGTCCGTTCTCTGGAAAGGAAGTTTTGTAGGAAGTCAGCGAATAATACGTGACCTAGCCGATGGACAGGAACTATCCAATAAATAATGGAGGGGGAGAATAGATTCGGCTTTTTTCGAATTGGTGGAAGAATTCGTCGGGGTTTCGAATTCGATATGTGGTAGGAATAATAGATGATGAACATTGCAATATATTAACATGGCATGTCAAATAAACTTGAATTTTAGATTACACAATATGTTTGCAATGTATAAAGGGGATTTTTTTTATTTAAGGCTATGTCCGTCCTTTTGTTTGCTTGTCTGTCCGTCATCCATTTTCTCTGCCCAAACTACAAATGCTACAGACAAGTGCGATGCGTTAAAAAATCAATGCACTAAAACTAAAAGTTAAAATATAAGAAAAAAAACTAAAGAAAAAAATCAGATTCAACAAATTTGGCTATCTTCATTTATTTTCTTTCGAAAATTCAATAACTATTCCTTATCTTTTCCTGCATTTCGAAGAATAAATATGTAATATTCCTTGCTCTTAAATAAAAGTAAAACCTTTCATATCAACATAGAACAATAATAAAACAATACATCACCTTCAAAGTCTAACTAAACCGAATGATTTTTATGTATCATTTAAAAACGAAAGGAAACGAAAAAAAAAAAAGATTATACCAAAATGAATAAATAGTATTAAAAATTTCATCATTTATAATTTTTTGGAGGTAAATTAAAAAATAATTGCGTTTGCCTTCAAAATAAAACAAAATAGACCACCTTCAAACAATAACAATAAAAAACATTGGGAAATATAAATAACTTTAACAAACATCAGCCAACAATATAGTCAGCATAATGAAAAAAGTATTTTGAAAACCTTTGTCATCATAAAGCTAGTATTAAGTGGAAGTAAATAAAGATTACTTAAAATTTCAAAATTTACGTTGAATTTACTACAACAAAATATGATTTTTTGCTTAATATGTAGTTAAGAGTGTAATAAATAAGAGACAGACATGCAAAATAACGTGACCTTCCAGTTTGTAATTAGTTATCCTTTTAAAGACACATTATATTATAGCGCATATTATTTCATAACAAAATAAAATTTATCCTTTTGATACGTCCACATGAAAGTAATTTTGAAGAAAATACCTTTCTAATCAACAAAAATTATAAGAAAACAATGCCTATATTTTAAAGGGAAATTTGTCATATGATCCGACTAATTTAGAAGAAAAACATTTCATGTAAAGGGATCATCAAGATAAGGAAATTATTCTATGTATATAGTTATTACTATTTATTTAGACATTTAGCAGTCTTAGTTATTTCCTTTAAAAATAAGTATCAGTGTTATTGCGTGCTGAGCTTATGTTTTAAACTGAAGACATAAGAAGAAGAAGGAGTTGTTTCGAAAAAGAATGTTCTAAACGAAATAATATGTAAATGATTTTAATTTTTAATGTGGTAGTAGAAAACAAATCCAATTTTGAACCGAAATATTATAAACTGTTAAAAATTAATAAATTGTGAAAATTTTAGATTTTTATTAATTATAATATGAATAAATAAATGCTTAAACAAATATTTTTTAAAACCATTAAAATTTTTATTAATTTGTTAAAAAATATTTAGATTTGCAATGAAACCACGCCACTATAAACCCCAAGTGATGTAGAAACTTTTAACCCCTTGTAATTATTTGTACGCCAATTGATTTGCTTAAACGTATAATAATAAATGGTTAACAACTTAAATTAAAGATACATGAAAATTAGACAAACATTTTTAATGTAGTGACGATCATTGTATTTGTCATTTAATGAATTACTACTGAAGCTCAAAAAACTAAATAAAAATTTAAGCCTCGAACTTAATAAAGGATACTATTCACTAGCCTTTTGATATCTTGTGGTTCCCTTTTTTCAAAATGAAGTCTAATTTTGATTAATGACAGTTATTAGCAGCATAGCATTAAGTCATGAAACATGAACTATTTCATATATGATTCTATTCTCTTCAATCTAGTGTCTTTCCTTCAAAACACAAGTTAAAAAATAGTTATGCAACAAACTTAAAGTGTCGTGCACCTATTTTTTTAAAGGAGATGAACTTGACGTGCTTTTGTCGACACTTAAAACTCTATAAATTCTTAGAACTATAAAAAAAGAAATGTCAAAATTTTAAGAAATCTTTGCTTTAGAATTCTACTGCATTATTTATAATGCTTTTCCAAAAGCAATCCGACGATGAAGCACAAAAGGAACTTTTCCAGGCAATCTTTTCAGAGAGGAGAATACCTAATTTTAAACAACTCTCCGCCAACAACACACGCAGTGCCACAAAACCACAACCTTGCTATAATCGTCCCATTACAAGACCCATCCCCGCTTCGCGTGTGTTGCCAACAACTGCGTGATGACCGACAAATTGAGTTGGCAAACCTCCCCCACAATCAACACTTCTGGCAACAAACATTAGCAGCACTCAACAGGAACAGAGCGCTCGATCCATTCATTCCCCCTAACTCTAAACTCGTGGCATTAATGGAACATTTAGCACAAAACACTCCATGTGTGTGATAATGTTTAAACTGGGCGACACGGCAGGAATTTTGATCAACGTTTTAAACCCGCGCTGGTTTCAACACTGCTTTGGGACATGTTTGCAGGTTCGTGTTAATTGTTAGGCGTTTGCGTGTCACGCGCGAATGGAACTGGACATTTGGCGGCATTAGATTGTCAGGGAATGCTGAATTGGACTTGATTAAAGTTCATAGTTACTATACTGAGTTCGCGTCCAATGCAGTAGTTTGGACTGATGTTGGAAAACGTGCAATAACTAGTACACATAAAACTGAGAGAAAGAGAGAGAGAGAGAGATGAAGAGATTACAACTATCGTCCCATTTTAAGTACCTTCATAAAATATCATAGAAGCTTCATATAATTTACTTGTGTTGATTAAGAAGTTATAGTTAATTTGTGTAAGTTGGAGTTTTCACAAGTATTTTTATTAGTAGACGAAACGCCAAAAAAATTATGATAAAATGTTCTTTTTGTAGAATAAATTCCACATAAAAAGGTAGCATTCTTAAATACTTTTGTTTTTTGTTAATACGTTCGTGCCTTTTAATTTCAGCTTAATGAAACTGGATATTTTGTGGAATAAATACTGAAAAAACGAAGAATCACATTGTATTAGAATTTATTTTCATTTCAAACTTGTTTCTGAAAAACATTTCTTAAATATTAATTTTAAATAAATAAAGTTACTCATGCTATTGTTGATGTGACAACAGCGATTTAATTGACTAGAATTACGATACCAATTAATTCGAATTGAATCGGTAGATAACCTACACATAGGCAGCAATTGTCCATCAGAAGGAACGAGCAGAAGGGCAGAAAGACAGAAATTATGAAAAATACGTCTCTGATATCTTTCTAACAAAATATTATTTCTAAGAATTTTGGAAGGTAGTACTTATGGAAGGACAGATTAAATCTTCCACACTTGGTGACTGGGAGAAAAGGATTTATTAGAATTTATACTTGGTATAATTATATAAATTGATGAAGCAAAAGCATCTTTTAAGCCCTTTTGAAACGCAATACATTTTAAATAAATAACTATATTACTTTGACATATATTTTCCAACCCTACTATCTTGCTAAGCTCCCTTTTGGTAGCTTCACGGTAACATAAAGACACTAGTAGGAAAACAACATTGCAGTTTTCACTGCTTAGGAAAGGGGTAATGGGAGTTTTTTTTTGTGTTAAGGTAATTTTTGCTTATAAAGTAAATTTTAGGTACACAAGGCCATTCTCATTAAAACACTTAAAATTAAATGATGCTAAAAATGTTGCAGTTAAGTCAAAGATTCATGCTAAGAGTTGGTGCGTTTGCATATAATCGCAGGTTTTCTTTGGCAAAAGTGTTAGGTACAAATGTGCATGTTTATTTACATGTATACATAAGTAGGTATTAAGATAATACTTTTTTTTAATTATTGACTAATAAAAGATATTCGGTTTTTGCACCTATTTACAAAGTTGAAGAATCTTCGTTAAATTAATTGTAGTTTTGTTTAAAAATTTTATCAGCTGTAATTATTAGTGTGCTTTTTATGCTCCCAAAATAACTAGAATTTAATATATATTGACTGATGGTTACTTCAGATCTAACCATATTTAAAAAATTTCTAGAACGAACATGTCTTATTTCAAATAGAACACAAACTTTGTTTATCACATTTTAATTCTTTTAGGTTGTTTAAAAGATTAAATGTGATGTAAATGAAATTTTAGATGGAAGAGTGCTTTAGACATAGATTTAGAAAAAAATGAGAAGTGGTCAAGACTGTTTTATGATTGATTTTTTTACTCATTGTAGGAGAAAGAGCCTGCATCCACTTCCTGAAAAGAAAGCCTCTTCACCACCTGTTCATGGCATTTATAACTCCATCTCGCACCATTTCATTTCCACCCACAACTTCCATTAAAAAAATGAATTTAACAATGAACTATTTCTCCATCCTTTGACATCCAACCGAAGCATTTATTCAATGGCACCTCCCTACACACATGTCCCGTGTGAAAGCCATAAAAAAAGGTCTTATCGACAACCGTTATTGGAGAAGCGGCATGCCCAATCGGGTGATAGACCCAACGATGAAAAGAAGCCGGTCCACCCCCTATACGGGCTCCCCACGCCAAATTGGAAGATCTATTGGCTGGAAACTTCCATGCAGCTAAATCGATTCTATTGTCGGGTTTTATCTATTTTTTTCTTCTCTTGGTCCCCCTTCAGCTTTTGTAGAGAAGGGCTTTTGTGCCGAGATGAGATTTTTCACTGGTCTATGTTTCCTGTTCGTTTTTGTCACATCTATTGATCCGAAGTAAATCACGTCTGATGCTCCTGGCGGGTTGTTAGGCAACTTTCCTGCGGGAGGCATTGATCTGGTTGGAAAAAATGTCTTTGTTGTGTCACTGGGTGGATTTTTTTGTAGAGGTTACCTGGATCTCACAAAGCTAGAAGCTAACAAAATTGAGTGTTCAGGGTGTTTATCATTCCGATCGTCTGATCTATTCACCAAATTTATACTCAAATGAAGCATGATAACGTATGTTAGAAGGACCTGAAGTTTTTTAGACATAGCAAATACATTCTTGCAATCTGAATCTGCATAAGCACTTTTGATAGCTTAAATTAAATTAAACAGTTCTTTCCTGGCACATTTAATTTGAAGTGTCATAGATGTTTTTCTTCTATGGAGAAAAACATCTATGGAGGAAGGATCTTTCTTCTTCCCTCTAGAAGGGGGGTTATATTTACATAGGCTTTTCTCACAGAACTTATTATCAAACTTATTTTTTATTAAATCATATTCGTAACAGTAGAAATTCTTTGAATAAATCAAATCAATTATCAATTGTGATTTTGTTTTACTACAATTGCAAATAATTTTCAAAATGCATACTTCCCCTAGAAAAGTGTTCATATTATACATGTTTCCATGTAACAGAAACATTTAAATAGATTTGACTGTGTCGGAATACAAGTATAAATTTGACTTGGTGTTAAAAGATATATTTTATCATTGAATTTAAGGTATTAGTACATCGACTGAAAGCTGAGTATGTTCCAGCATCTATTCCTTTCTCCCTAAAAGTGCCAGTGCCGTATTACTGACGCCAAATCTATGACTTGGTTTGACAGAATTTCAACTGCTACGAACATGATTTAATGAAAAATAAGTTTGATAGTAAATTTTATAAGAAAAGCCTATGTAAATATAAATTTCGAATTTTCTACTTACTTTTTTGTTTTTCCTTGCATACAAATAGCTTACAAAGTTTGTTCGCTTTCAAGCAAAATGCTTAACAATGTCGATACGGGGTGATTAAATTATAACTATTCAAAAACAAACATTGTAACTTATATGTTAAGCAAGAATTTTTGGTTCAAAGGATGCAGAATTTGTTGGGCGACTCTTAGAATAAGACGACTTTGTGAAAACGTTGTGTATGGACAAAGAAGGGGAGAGACATGAAATGAAACAAGACAAGATATGAAGCAGTGCATCCCAGTAAAGATAAAAATCTATGGAAAACATGTTGGAAAAAGTTGACATCATTTTACTTATTGATTTTGATTTGCGAGATTTGTAAAATGCAACTTAAATTTTAATCAATTTAGAAAAATGCTTGTTACAATTATGCCAAATCAATGCATCGAACAGGCTGGCAACCCCTGAAACAACGCTTCTCGACATATTTGCCCTTTCTCCATCATTATTAATGAGAGTGCGCCTCCCTCCATACCAATAACAGAAGAGGACGCATCACTAAAATATAATGCAGTTATCCCGCCCGTCGGAGCGAGGACTCTCTATACTAATGAGTTATTTTAATTGAACTATAAACTTTCCATGCGGCTTTTCCCGAATTCCATCGAACAAAAGGGAGGCACGGTCTCATGTAATTAGGAGGTGCCCGGAGAAAGTTTCGCCTAATTGAGAACGAACAATGCGAGGGTGACTAAATTCCAGCGCCGATAGATAATGAAATGATAAAAATGAAAGACACTGCTTATTAGGAGTGAAATTGCCCAAGTGCTGTACTCTGGAGCAGATTTTGTGGGGGCGGAGGATTGTTTTGGGAAGAATGTGGGGTTGTTATACATGTTCGAAGCAGGAACATATGCATCTAGCTATGGAGAGGAATCTTAAAGGAGGCTTCGGAAAGTTTTGAAAATGGTTTAGAGATAGGTGTTTTTGAGAAATTCTCTATTAACATACTGTAACAAAATTCTGTAAAATAACTGCTCATTCCACCGTAATTTTTTTTTACATACACTCTCAGAAATAACACTTTCATTTTTGTCGATTCATGAATCCTCAAGCCGCATTTCGTTAATTTTGAGAATTGTTTCGTCAAACTATCGCGTGACTTTTGAGTAAACGCTAATCCTCACTTTTACGATCGTGATTTGACGATTCTGTATCTTGATTTTGAGGAAACTGAATCTCATTGTTGTACTCACATGCTCAAAAATGACGAAATATTTCTTTAGATTAGACGACATTCAAATCCTCATAAAAATGACGATTCAAATTTCCTCACTTTGAGGAAACGAAAACTAGGAGCATTTGCCAGTAAACGGATCGTCAAAATTAAGGAAAATTTCGTCGTTTTTGAGCATTCATTTTTTAGAGTGTAATAATGTTGTAATGTTTGTTTTACAGCAAAGTAATTTTTTCTTGAGGTACAGAGTCATCCGAACAAAGAACTACAATATCGTTTACACAGAGAAGATGGGTGCATCCACTCACTGTAAGTGAAGCAAATTCTTCCCCCGGTAACAAACAATAATTATATATTAATATATATCTTCTTCTCAAGTTTTGACTAATAAGAGTGATAACAGCGCCGATAGATAATGAAATGATAAAAATGAAAGACACTGCTTATTAGGAGTGAAATTGCCCAAGTGCTGTACTCTGGAGCAGATTTTGTGTTAGTGGGCGGAGGATTGTTTTGGAAAGAATGTGGGGTTGTTATACATGTTCGAAGCAGGAACATTTGTGAATCTCTAGCTATGGAGAGGAATCTTAAAGGATACTTCGGAAAGGTTTGAAAATGGTTTAGAGATAGGTGTTTTTGAGAAATTCTCTATTAATATAGTGGAACAAAATTCTGTAAAATAACTGCTCATTCTACCGTTACTATTTTTTTTACATACTAATGTTGTAATGTTTGTTTTACAGCAAAGTGATGTTTTCTTGAGGTAAAGAGTCATACAAACAAAGAGCTACAATATCGTTTAAGCAGAGAAGGTGGGTTCATCCACTCACTGTAAGTGAAGCAAATGTTTCCCCCGGTACAAACAATAAATATATATTAATAGATAACCTCTTCTCAAGTTTTGACCAATTAGAGTGATGAATTCCAGCACCGATAGATAATGAAATGATAAAAATGAAAGACACTGCGAGTAAAATTGTCCAAGTGCTGTACTCTGGAACAGATTTTGTGGGAGTGGGCGGAGGATTGTTCTTTCGAATGCGGGTTGTTATACAGTCATATACAAAGCAAGGGCATATACAACGGTGGAGAAAATTTTCAAAGGATATCTTGGCAAGTTTAGAAGGAAAATGATTTAGAGTAGGGTGTTTTTGAGAAGTTCTTTCTCAATACACTGTATTTTGTTTTGTAAAATTGCAGAACATTTTGCGATTTTGTTTTACATAACAATGTTGTTTTCTTGACGTACAGACTACAAAGTCACATGAAATACTTACTTCAATATCATTTAAACAAAGAGGATGATGGTAGGTGCATCCAATCACTACCAGAAAGCAAACGTTTTCTTCGGTATCACATAATACATTTTACATCACATGTAAATTCACACCACAAGTTTATGATAGACCTTTACACCATATCACACTGTGTTTTTATAATCGAATGATATTTGTTTGCTTTGTAGTTTGATCTTAGGCGAACAGATTCAAATCCATGGCCTTAAAATTTTGATATTTATTTCAAAAGATCATTCAAAACGTGACTTTACTATTTATATGGGGAAAATGACTCACAAATATACAACCATATAAATTTATAGGTGACTTGCTTCTAGTTTTTACTAATTTAGACATTTAAAGCAAGAGTGATAAATTCCAGCCCCGATAGAAAATGAAATGATAAAAATAAAAGACACTGCTATATTAAGAGTGAATTTCTTATTATGAGTGAAACCAGATTTGTAGGAGTTTGCGGATTGTTTCGGGAAGAATGTGGGGTTACTCACATTCTTTACGTACGAACCATAGACCCTCAACTGTACATAATTTGAGCTGTAGAGAGCAATCTTAAATAATGTTTTCGAAAGTTTCAAAATTGTACAATCTGATATAGTTGTTTTGGGAACTTTTCTATGAATAGTATGATCCTTGACGAAGATGTTCAAGTCCATATCCTTAAAAAATTTATCTTGGTTTCAAAATATCCCGTAGAACATACACTGTTAAAATTCTTTGGGTGCCACCCTAATAATGATTACTTGTAACTACTATGGCTGTGTGGTGAAATATTTTACCATATTTTCGATATTAGGTTGAAACATTTTACAGGTTTAGGAAACAAAATCTACGAAATAGTTCATCCATATTACGAAAATATGCTAAAATATTTCACCACATAGCATTTGCAGTTACTAGGAACTGTATTTTTGGTAAAATCAAGCGCTGAATTTTAACAGTGGAATTCAATTCATTAGATTGAAAAAGTACGCATAAATGTATAGAAAATATATTCATATATGTCCCACTTAAATTTTTGACTAATTTGAAGCGAGGATGATAAATTCCACCATGGATGGCTAACTAAATTATAAAAATGAAAGACTCTGCTTATTAGGAGAGAAATTGCCCAAGTTTTGATCGCTGGATCAGAGCTTATGAGTGGAGGAATGTTAGGGGAAAAAAAACTGTTGGGTTGTTTCGACCATCAAAATATACATAATTTGAGCCCTGGAGAAGGATATAACATGATGCTTCAGAAAAATTGAACTTTAATTTTAGAGAACTTCTATATGATTAGTTCTATCTTGGACCACTCCCCTTCAGGGACATGTCTAAATTGATGGCAGCATCTGTCACGTATATGTGTGCATGTGTGTGTTGTGACTGTCCTACTTGACGAAGGTTTATAAGCGGCTCTCTGAGCAAGCACACAAGCCTGAAAATATATGTATACCAACCAACCAATTAACCAATCTTGGACGATGAGTTTAAATCCATGACCTTAGAAGTTTGATCTTTTGTTTCAAAATTCCAGGAAAAAGTAAACTTTTATCATTTAATGTAAAAATATCACAATTATATTATTGTAATTATAGATATATACTTCCTTTGATTTATTTGAAGTGTTAAAGCATTCGTGATAAATTTCTGTTCCGATCTGTAGTGAAATGATTATTTCTATAGGGTAGAGCACAATTGATTTTAATAAATTTAATTCTTTTTAAAGCTGAAATGAAATAAAAGTAGATCTGTAAATTATAACAGGAGCATTTTGTTTTAATAGAAACGAAATTGAAACAGAGCTGAACATTAAAAAATGTATCGTGTTTATTGAATCTTGTTTTTATTTATAAGTATTATTATGCAATATCTTATTCATTAAAATTATAATTTAAATAATATTTTAAATAAAAGAACTTTCAGTGTAAATTTATCATATTAATATAGAAAAACCTTTACAAAAAAATCGTAACTAAGCGAATACCGGCAATGTTGTTTTCCTAAGGGCCCTTTTGTTGCCAGGAAGCCATTGCCGTAATTAGCATGGGCAAAATTTAAAAAAATGTCAAATTAAGGGATTAAGGGTAACAATATAAAGAAAAGATTTCGTTTTGCAGGATCTGTTCTGAACTCTCTCGTATCCGTGCAGGTAAATAACATGAAAAGTAAAAATCTAAAATAAACATTTTTGCTTAAGCAAATATTTGTCTGAATTTCTTTGCGCTTAGCAAGGAAATAACTCTTTTAAACAACTATCTATAATTTAAATAAAATGTCAATTAAAAAAAAACCTTCAGTGTAAATTTATTATATTAATATAGAAAAAACTTTACAAAAAGAAAAAAAAAAAAACGGAACTAAGCGAATACCGGCAATGTTGTTTTCCTACTAGGGCCCTTTTGTTGCCAGGAAGCCATTGCCATAATTAGCATGGGCAAAATTTAAAAATGTCAAATTGAGGGATTAAGGATAACAATATGAACCATCACAGTTAACACAAATATATCAGTTGTAGTTAAATGAAAAATTTCTTACGAATAATAAATTGAAATTTTGAAAAGATTTCGTTTTGCAGATCTGTTCTGATCTCTCTCGTATCCGTGCAGGTAAAAAACATGAAAAGTGAAAAATCTAAAATAAACATTTTCGTTTAAGCAAATATTTGTCTGAATTTCTTTGCGTTTAGCAAAGAAATAACTTTTTAAACAATTGTTTTTTCGACAAGTTAAAAAGTAAAAGCTTACTCTTAACAAAGTATGTTTTCTCAACCAAAGAAAACGAGATGTATAATGTGATTAAATTAAGTCACTAAAACGTTCGACAAGCCTTCACTCCCGCCCAACCAGAAAAACGAAAGGAAAAAAAAAACTCATGCAAAGAGCGTCACATGCCAAAGACAGGTCTGCTTCTTAAGCATACTGAAGATCAAAGCTTATTGGTTCCACAAAGCTGTAATTGACATAATGGTAAGTTTCTTAGTAAAATGAAATGAAATCACAATTGAAGAGACTATAGTTGCAAAACTCGCACTCTCCAAAGTTTTACTAACATATAGGGGCCGGCCGCTCATTGGCAACTTCGTATAATTGAATTTAAAATGGTCAAAAGTAGACAATGATGGTTTGGACCTTATATTTTAGTTATACTTTGGAGATTGAGAGTTTTCGAACTAGATCCTTCAAATGTATTTTTTATTGGTCTGACGACTGTTTGAGGCGTATTCCTGCCTGATACTTTTATTTATAAATAAAACACCACAAAATAAACTTTCAATTGATAATTCATACATAAGTTATTTAATTTTGTTAATTGATCACATATGTCAAACTGCTGGTATTCAAGCTACCTTCAGAATTGTGGAGTTAAGTTACATCTCAGATTATCATTTAAATTTTCGTGTTTGTGTCCCGTTATTCCATGAAACTGGCGAGTTTTAGATGGTAACAGTTTTAGGTTGAAACGTAAATTCAAATTTTTGCACTGGAGACATGATCACACTGCATTAAAACAGTACACATAACTAGGAATCGTCAAACAGATTAAACAGCTTGCATCAAAAACTCAAATGTAATTCGATTTGTGTCAAAAAACACAAGTTACAATTCTTCCATCCCATTCCATCGACATGTCACCAGAGTCAAGTAAACAAAGACCACAGAACACAAAATATTCTGACAAAGAGTAGTTTGTCAGCTGACAGGTAAGGGGGGGGGGGGAGGGAGTCTTCCCAATATATCGCCTGCTCCCTCCCTCCCCCACGGTAGATGTTGACCACAAGAGCATGCTTCTTCAACAATAAAAGGAGGGTTGTCACAATTCTGACAAACTGGGAGGGAGGGGCACTAATGGGGCGACGTGCCAACATGTCATCCAGGCGGCTATTATGTGCCCCCCAACACGTCATTATCAGGAGAGAGGCCTGTCAACGCTTCTCAGTGTGTGGAGGTTGCTGGCGTTAGTGAGTTATCGCCAGATGTAGGCGTCGTTTTCCTGGTTTGGCTTGTTTTGATGCTTTGTGGAAATACAGTAAAACCTTATAAATGAGAATATAGATAATCCAAATTAATGTTAATTAGAACTTCGTTATCTTTCTCATTTTGTCGTATGTATATAATTAGTATTTTTGTATTAGTCGAGTTGTGAAGACAAACTAGTTTTGAGCATAGGTCTTTTGGGTTTTGGATTTACAAGGTTTGACAGTATAACATTTTGTAGAAGTTAAAATGTTAACTTGCTATATTTAAAATTTTCATAACTATGCAAGGGCAATATTTTTTTACCTGTAGGATAGGATTCAATATTTCCTTTTTTTTTTCGAAGTACAAAAACTGTTTTAGGGCAAAGTCAACAATATATGCAAGAAACGTTAGTTAAACCTAAGTTTCAAATTTATTATACATGATTTATAGTCAAGTTGGAAGTATACTGAACTGTTTAATCAATATACATCTTCGAGAAAGGTTTTCGACTTTGTAAAAATAAATCAACAAGCAAATAAGTATTTTATTTATTCGGACCTTAAAATAAAATTTTCTTTTATCCATGGATCTTCTTTTCAGAGTTACAATAAAAATGCTGGCAAGAAGTACACTGGTAACCTTTGTGAAGAATAAGAACCAAAACACCTGTAAATAAAGAAAAACACAAAGAGAAAGATACAGAACTAAAAAGTAAGAGCATCCTTACATAAGACTCGGGAGCTCCAAGGCTTATGAATCGAAAATTATTATTTCCTTTCCGGCACAAAAATAAGGCTCGAGTAAAATAAACCCATAAAAAATAGTGGGAAGGGGGAAAATTGGCGACACTCTTTGAAATCAATGACTAAAAGCTCGCATAAGCAAGAAAGGGATTTTATTACGTTTTTTTATGCTGTATATGCTTATTTATTCTGTTGTATATGTGAGCAAATACATTGAAGACTGCCACCGTCTTAAGTCTCCAATTACAAGGGAAGCACGAGTTCAGGTATGAGCAGAGATTCTTTAGAAATGCTGTATTTTAATGGTGCCAAAGAAGATGAGATGACGTAGATCAAATGCGGGATGGAATTTTAATGATGTACGGAGATGGAGTTTTATTTTTGGGTTTTAGATTAGCATTGTAATAAACAGGACCCGTTATAAAGGTTTAATTTTTTTTTGTATGTTTTATAAAAAAAAACCTTATGTGTGTTGGGTGTCTATACGTATAATAAAAGTTTTATATTTTAATATACTTTATAGTAGAGAGTTTCATCAGCCTTATAATAAAATAGTGCTAAACACATAATTTTATATTTAGAAGAAGTAAATAGATGGAGCTTGTTTCGGTCGAATAAATCAATTATATCAAAACAAATTTCTTAGAATTATAGATTGATTTAATTATGAGATTTAAAAACAGATTTTATTCAATAAAGATAAGACACTGCATATTCTAAAAATGCAAATGATTTTTTTTTACATTGCAACCCTGGATAGTTACATCTAGTTTAACTAAGATAAAACTTTCAGAGAAGACCAAATACTTTTGGTAAACTTTTTAATAAAAAAAAGTGTCATTTTAAAAATTCAGCCTTCATGCATGTTTCAATACAAACACTATCTACACCTAACGGAAATGTTCATAGTCAATACTCAAAGTGTGTAAACTTCTCCAATAACTTCCTACTTTTTCCAGCAACACTTTTACTGCATTTACCTGCTTTCGCTTTAAGTACTTCTAGAAAAGGTAAACCATTTCAGTTCCACTTATACTCTTAACTTTTTTTCCCATCCTACCTTTGGCGTGACTTTGCAATTATCCTCAAAGAGGTTTTGATGCATATCCTTAAAAAGGCGAAAAAATACAAGTAAAGGTCTCCAAGAAGATTCAGTCTATTCAAATGTCCTTAAATATCCGATCCCACGTTTTTCAGCGGCAGCTGTGATTTAAATGAATCGTGAAATGTTAAAAGCATCTTTCCCGGGGCTTTCGCTAACGGCCATTAGAGGCGAGTCACAACTTATCGCCATTAAACTTGCAAAAAAAGGTATTTGGCGATACTGAAAAGGGTTGCCGTAAGTAAGAGTTTAAGTTTCTATGGCGTAAGAGATAAAACACAGTCAAGAACAATTTAAAATGTTTCAAATTGCAGTGCTGGTATTTAAATTGGATTATACTTATATAGAAAGATTTTTAAAGCAAGATTTCTTAAACTTACTGAAACACCTCCTTTTTTAGAAGAATATCCACTTTGGAAGTTACTTTCAGAAACTGAAGGTTTAGGAATGACAAGTAAACATGGCACAATTTTATAACATAAAATGGTGCTATTAATATATAATAATATATATAATATTCATTACGACTGTGTACTACTGTGTATACCAAATTATAAAAGCTAAAAAAAATAATAGGAATAAATAAGTTAATTTTCCTCTAAAAATATTAATTATTTTTGTTGCAAATTTTAATATATTAAAAGTTTGGAAATGATATTTTAGTAATTTATTTGTTTTAGAAAATTATATTACATCACTGTATTTAAATAGTGCAAAATGCATTGAAATTTTATAAAATGGCAATGGAAAGAAATATTACTTTGCAATGGTAACTTTTTTCTGGTTAAAAAATACTTTTCTTTTTCATATAAGTACTATCTCTATTGAAATTTGAATCTATCATAGTTAAATATATTGATGTTCAAGTAGTAATGAAATCAATGTAGAATTTATACAATACTCTACTTGAGATGTAATAGATAGTTTTTGTTAGTTTCAAGAGTTTAATATGCAATTATATGTAATAATATACAATTAATATAGACGAGTTTATATGAAGAAGATATGTCTTGTTTATTTACAAATCTTTTATTGTATACTATTTATATCGAAGATAACCCGTTGTAGCGCTTTCCCCTTTTAGTTTTGCCTCTACAAATTTGATTAAATTGAAAACTGTCTGGAATTCGAATAGCAGAGAGCATGCACTTTTTCACTCGTGTCAACGAAATAGAAACTATACATAAAAACTTTTTATCCAAATTAAAATAAGCAGCACCATTCGTTTTCTTCTATAACATGACACCTCCCACCGAAATGGTTTCTATGAAAAAAAAAACCCTAAAAAACCATAAGACATAAATAGAAAATAACCCAAAAAGAAACACACCCACCAAAACGAAGCAAAAAATAGAATAAAACAAAACTAAACAATAAAACAAAAATTCAAATGAGAGATAACTCCAGCCAGCATAATGCCTCTCTCTCTCCTCTCTCTCATAAAGAAAATAATAAAACAAAATTCTACAAAGAGCAGAAAGGAAGCTTTTGTAACGACGAATACAAGTTTTGACAGCATCCCAAACACCCCCCCTTACCGAGCCCCCCTACTTTACTGCAAATCACGCATTGCTCGTTGAGAATGTAAATTAAGTTATGGAGGCAAAAGCATCACCATAATAGCGGCCCCGGCTCCTTTTTGAACATTGGAACGGGCAACGTGATAACGGGTCTAATTCTATTTGCTCCCGTGCCATACCCTCCGCCAATCATCGTATAGGTGGGAGGGGCGTGTGTTACGCAAGTGGAGTAGTGACCCCCGCGTCGGTTTGGTGATCGTTTTCTGGGCTCCCCCAGCCCCTTGGCGCCGATCCGGCTGGGAGAGGGGGTTGCATGATATGGCTGATTATCGCTCAGTGTGAAAAATACACGCACAGTAAATTTATCTCTCAATGTAAATAGGGGTCGATTCTAATCGAGAATTTTCTATTACAATTCTTCTTTTTAAATATTTAGTGATAGAAAAATTAGGTGCGAGAATGTTTGTTTGACTTGAGCATTTGAACGGTTCAAATTGTTGATTGAAATCGGGATAAAAGTAAATTTTTCTCAGATAAATATAATATATTTTGTCTAGTTGTTCGAATAAACAGAGAAAAGTTTTTATGCAATAATTTTTGTGCACGCTCACTGCTGCGATTATTTTTGTATTATTGTAGTTTCCTCAAGACTCAATCCAAGAGCAGGTATAGATTTGTTTTGTAATATAGATTTTGAATTATGTCTGGTACTACTCTAGAATCGAAAGATTCTAAATTCACATTTATGAATTTAAGCCTATTTTCTGTTTTGATCTGCAATAGAACATCAAATCATTATGTTGTCCAATATATTATACAACAGAAAAATTGCTGGACGTTCCATATTTCCGCCTGTTCCTTTAACATGAATATTGTTCGACTTGTAAATATTATGATTACTCAGCAAGTGACTGAAGCTATTTGTAAGTTACGAGGTGCAATTTATTGCACATGAATAATGTGTCAATTTGAAAGCAAATAAGACACGCTATCAAACCCAAACTTAACTTCTTAAAAAAATAAGATGAAAAATTACTGAGATTTTTTTAATAAATAAATAAATAAATAAATAAATAAATAAAATAAATAAATAAATAAATAAATAAATAAATAAATAAATAAATAAATAAATAAATAAATAAATAAATAAATAAATAAATAAATAAATAAATAAATAAATAAATAAATAAATAAATAAATAAATAAATAAATAAATAAATAAATAAATAAATAAATAAATAAATAAATAAATAAAGTTTGCTGCAAGTTTGTTTCACTGCAGCAAGGGTATCACCAAGGTGAAACAACTTTGCCCTTGCCAAATCAGTTTTTCCCCCCCAAAACTCTTGTAATTTCTTATACAAGAAACTTATTTCATATCTGGGGGTGTAATAAAATTCATACTTGTGTTAAGCAATATCTTAAATATGCAATACAACAATAATTGTAATTCTCCTAGTTCCCCAATCCTCCGTTAAAAATAGTAATCTATAATATATTTTTCTGTTGTAATTGCCCTTTTTAAAAATTGAGTGCTGACTTTTTAAAATAATATTACTATTTGTATGGAAGCTTTGTTAGGATGGAAATCCAAATGTATTTCATATGAAGGGTCTAGTTGCAAAACCCACTTTTGCCAAAGTATAACTAAGACATAGGATTCGGTCCGGTCCTTGGCGGCTCTTGATAATCATAAATTGAAATTGGACGAAGTTGTAAATGAGTGGACGAGACCCTATATCTTTGTTGTACTTTTCAGAATGGGAATTTTTCCGCTAGACCCATCACATAATAATATATATTTAGATAACGTCGTACAGAAAAATAACTTGGTTACTTACACAAAAACTCGCCGACTCGGCAGCACAGCGGTTAGGGAGCTAGCCGTTGGGGCTTGTGGGTCAAGCTCGAATCCCGGTAAGGCATGGATGTTTGTGTTTGTCAATAAATGTTGTTATTTGTCTATGTGTTTGTGTCGTAATTTCTATGTGTGTCTCTAGTGTCTGTGTCACTTCTGGCGAGTGGCGTAACGGGCTATAAAGCCTATGCTCCTCCATTCTACAAGGCGTATTCCAAGTTATGTTATTATGTACAAAAACACATGCAACAATGTTGAAGTAAAAAAAAGGTATTGTTAAACTGACTTTTCAAAGCTGTATGAGGTAAGGAAGAAAATTGTTGATTTCAAGAGAGTCGTTTAAACTGAACTAAAATCTCCAAACGATTACTCTTCCAAAAACGTAAAATCCGGCAACCCCAACACCCCATATCCTTTTTTACGTGTTTAGTATCCAGGACGATAGCACGTTCTGTCCCCTCTGTGACGCTATGTTGAAGACCACTCGATATTTTCGGACACAAAACCCCTCTAACACAGGGAAAGAGGGATCAAAGAAGAAGACCAGGAGAATTTTGGGGAGGGGGGGGGGGGTTCTCGGCCACTCCGAACTCTACACCGGGCAATAAAAACGTGAAGAGAAGGAAATCTCATACGAAAACGTTTTTCCTGCAACTTATCGTTGGCTTGGGAAAGTTTCAACTGAGCCTTTACTGATTTTGAATATTTTCTTATCTGATCTGATTGAAATGAGTTGGAAAAATACAAGTATAATGGAGATTATAGATATGAGAGAGTAATATATTATCTAATGTTAAATAGTTTTCTGTTTATTCCCATTTACATCTAACACACATATTCTTTTTATTAAAAGGATCATAAAAAATAATAATAACTTAGAGGGGATAGTAAAAAAATCACCTTCTAAAAACCCACACTTTTGCGTCTTTTAAAACTGGTGAAATTTTAGAAAAATATAAATTAAAAAAAAAAAAACACACACACATTTGAAATATTACTAAAAGCTAACCATATTTAAGAAAGTTAAACATATTACCACTTTACTGAAAGTTAACCATATTTATTCTCTTCATTTCGATAACGTATGGAATCACATTCAAAACATCGTATTTTTGTTTGTATGCTATAAATTTCTCCATTTTTTTTCTTCTCCATTTTGCATACAGTAGTATTTACTTCTACAACCGACCAGCACCGTGTACTTGTACAACAGTTCCTATTATTATCTGTGGAGAAAAAAATTCAAAAAATTATTATTTTACTAAAGTTCATTCTTCATATAAAAAACGTTATACTCATAACCACTATCGAAATTTCATATTAGCAGTTACTACTCTTTAAAAAAGTAATAATAACAATCATCGTCATACTATTTAAAAAATAATATAACAGTTACAATGTTTTTAAAATAACACACAACCAAGAAGAGAACAGGAATGCAGAGAGAGTGTAGGCGGATTTCGAGGGTGCGTCTAAACTTGTCCCTCTCTTTCCTGCGCCCACATTTTGTGTACACATTTTTGTTGCATTGTTAGGATTCCATATTTTTTGGGTGGGTGACTGCCTTGTTGCTGCTTTGGAATGGGCGCCATTTGAGTTTCGAGAGAAATGTGTGTGCGAAAAGCCGTGGTAGAGGTTTGAAAATCGAAGAAAATATGCATGGGAAAAATTGTTAAATTAACGAAAATGTTTTTAAAGTTAGCATTAAGTGCGAAAGATTGAAGAAATTAGAACTTTAGAGTTAATGTTGTAAAGTAGTAAAGTTGTATGGGAGGGAAATGCAGTGCAGAGAATAGTATTGTTGATTTGATAGCTTAGTATAAAGAAGCATTTTATGATTACATTTTACATTAGAGCGTAAAACGAGTAAAATGCTATACTAAAGCTTTGACAGTTCATGACATTCCCAGCTTAAGATACTAATATCAAAGAAGAAAGGAGTAAAGTCGTATATTAAAAATTATTAGAATAGTGAGCAAACTAAAATTCCATTAAAATAATATCAACCACATTTTTATGATCGTCGTAATCAATATTTGTTGCAATTTTAAAAAATTAAATCAACTGAAGGAATTCAGCCAGAAATATTACATGTAAAAAGGTTTTAAATTTCCTCATCCGCTACAAATTTATTTGTTGTATTTTGAATGAATACTTTTGGGTAGCGATAGAAACACGAATTCTGATATTTTTTTCTATAAAAAACTGCATACACAATAATACTTTCTTTGTGTAATTTTATATATGTGGTTCAAAGCATTATGTAAAGAATAAAAGTGAAGTTTCGTGTGTCTACAACTGAAAATCGAGGAACATTTAGGTGTATATGATATGTGAATGTTTGGTAAAAATAATAATTGATCTTTCTAGCTTCGTCGGCAGCCTTAACGCAGCTATAACCCTCTTCGTGAATCAGAAGCCAACAAGTTCACCACGTAAATCAAATTAGATCTGAAAATAAAAAAAGTATCAAATATTAAGATATGATAAAATTGTGGCTGTAGTAAATAAAACTCTTTTTGAGTATAGTAAAGAAGAAGTTCATATCAAATATTATCATTTTTGCTTTTTTAATAATGGATAATAGCTACAAAACACAATATTTTTTCTGTTTAATTATTATTCTTATGTTTTTTTAAAACCTCTATAGCATTGAATGTTGTTAGAGTTAAATTAAACGGTTTTTCCAAAAAGAAAATTATTATGCCAATTATACATTTATACCCATACCATAAGCCCTTTAATGGGAAAAGTTTGTACATTGAAATCTGAATTGCAGAGCAAAATTTGCTCTTCTGGTGGTTTCGCAACGACGATTATTTAATTTTAAAAGGACTTATTTTAGATGTCACAGTGGTTTTCAATGAAGCACTAAAGTTTGAGATATTTCTGATTAACTGACCTTCACAACAATGTCAATAAATACATAAACAGAATATTTTAATTCTTTATTCAAGAAAGACCACAAACAAATACATAAAAATGATGTGCAAGAATGCAAACTGTCCCAAGCATTTCCATATAATAAACAGTTACTATTTCTACTGAACGCCAAGGAATGCGATAGTTTCGTACATCACAAAGGCGACTATGTCGCCAAAGTGTTATGTAATACACATCAAAATGATAATTTCCAAGTCCCCATTCGAAGTCTATTTCCTGCACTAAACAGGCTTAACTTTATTGGCCCCGGGAGAATTCCCCATCGCACCCGGCCCATTTATTGAAAGGGCCACTTAGGGCTCTTAATTTATGCTAAATACATTCACTCCATTCATTGCGATGACGTGAATATTCAATTAAAGAGCATGGGGAGAAAAGAGTGCTCTTGGCGTGAATCAGCATTTTAAGTACTCCAAATGGTATAGAAATCGCCAAATGCACGGGAATACGTGACTCTTTCTTCAAATTATCCTTTAAAAATGCGAAATGTACCTTTTTAAGTTTGCCATTAGTAAAAAAATAAGACAGGAGATCTAGGTTTTCGCAATGGACCACGGACCTTTTTTACTAGAAGCATTACGAAGGAGTTATTTAGATTCCTTAAGTAGAAATGGGAAAATTATCCAATGCTACAAAATATATTTCAGAACCTATTTCTTTTCAGAAATATACTTATCTTATTTAGAAATACAGAAAAATCACACATAAATTCCTAATACACAATCCAGCTATCTTATAAGAAAAGAGGGAGAAATAAAGGCACTTTCCTTCTTGTTATAGGTTTATTTTGCACATGAACTTTTATTCGATACGAATAGGAAGTATTTGTTACATTTTTTATGGGGACTTTATGAATAAATAAAATGTAATACTTAACTTGAAAGGAAAGAATTTAAATAATTTTTTGAATCAAATTTCTAAATTTAAAGGCATTTACTGTAAAAATTTTGCACAGTGATTTCTGAATTTCAGAACAAAATTTGCGATTATGGAAAGTTTTTTCCTACCAAGGGCTTATTTATTTTTAAAAGGAACTATTTTAGATGGTACAGTGGTTTTCATTTAAGATATTTTTGATTAAAAAGTTAAAATGCTGTTTAATCATTGATTTATACGTAATTTTTCGAAAACAGGGTTAAAAGTTGGCATAAAATTATGCACACTAAAAGTAGTACATTCAATATGAATTTAAATGGAATGTATTAAGTCTATTGCTTAGCTTGTTTTGAAAGTAAAATCAGAGAAATACACTTTTAAAGAATTTTACAATTTTTCTAGCAAATCTACAGTGATCTTCACTATAGTCGTAAGAGAGACATTTTATTTTTAAAATACACGTATTCATTGAATTTTGCTAATCCTTCAAATTTCTCTTTAATTGAGTAAACATATATGTCTTCAAAGAATACTGAACAATAAAATAATAGTATTTATTTTATGAACTAATTCCTCGAGTTAAAAATTTCTCTCTTTTCTATACATCAGTGATTACACTACACCAAACGAAAATAGAAATAAACATCTTGAACACCAAAACTCAACACCCACCCTGGACCCCTACATTCTGTGTGTTCACAATAAGATCAACTTAAATACGAATATAATGCCTTTATCCCACACCACCATATGTCCACAACACCTCATCAAGTGTCAAATACCCACAATAACAACAATCATTGTGCGGGAGGAATAACAGACACCCTACCCGTTGTGCTACCATGCCGAGATTCGACGCCCCGAATGCCCAAACAAGTTAGTCTAAATGCATTTGAGTGTCATCGACTCACAATGTCTGCGGAGGACCCCTGTGGACTCGGGGACAGTTGTCGTCAAAAGCCTATTTTGTAAACGACACGGCTGGACACTTGCGTTGAACTTCTTGAGAAGTGCATATCGCGTTCGAGCATTGTTGGCCTATTCCTGGTTGCTGTTAAAAGGGAAGGAGGCCTTTGTGAGGGATAATAAGGAATAATAATGCTGAGAGGAAACATATATTTATGGTAGATGGATTAGATAGCATTCGAGAGGGGCGATCGAGTGAAATAGGTTGCGATAATGTAATTTAGCACAGAATGAACTTGTAGTTTTGTCGAAAAAAGGAATTTTTGAAATGTTATGCGATTGATGAAAACTTGAAAGCATGACTGCGATATACAATCAAGAAGGATTCTCTACATAGATATTCGAAAAGTAAATTGATTTTTTTTGAAATTCATGAACATATCTTTTTTCTATAAAAAATATGGAGTGAATAAGCTTGAGTAACCAAATATGCCACTAATAAACAGTATACTATTTTAAATCCCCTCGTCCAACTGTCAATTACATTTTTAGGCCATACATTAGTTCAAATTTAAAGCAGCTTTAACGCCTGAAAGAACCCCCCTTGATACAGAATTCTGTAAGCGTAGCTTCGTTATAGCTTTGCCTTTAAATAAATTTTGGTAACCAATTGCAGGTGTTAGAGGCCTTGTTTTGCTATACTGGAAAATGGCCCTGTATGTATAAAGAAGATGCATGTCTCCAGGTACAAGACTATGAAGGCATTTTTATAAAAAATATTAATCAAAAACTCACATGGAAATGAATTTTAATTCGTACATGATTTTATACATTATTTTGCAAGCTATATTTTTAGTAGTAGAGTTCAATAAATATATTAAACTTTTAATAGATTTTTTTTAACAAAAAAGAAATAGGATTTTTTTTAAAGTTTGCCCACCAAAAACCCTTTTTTCCTATTTAACTTTTGACATGTTTCTCTACCAAGACTTAAAATTAATTAGAATAAAAGAATTGGAGAATGACCATTTACTCATATAAGTAACAACGCTATTCTATCGCTCGGGCATAAATAGTGTAGCAAAGCTTCACACTTCAACTTTTATCCTTACAAACTTTCTCTATTCACAATAAAAGAACCACAAACATATTGCCAGATTATTATTTAACACAAACTTCTGATCAGAAATCCAATCTGCTACCTAAACTCTTACAAGAAGTAAAAGAGGACAAGCTTGGAAAGGGGTGGGGGCCGCAGACGATGTGGGGCCCTTGGAGGGCCCTCGAAAGAGACACCCCCTGCCGGGCCGAGCACACAATGGGCAGATCTCGAGAGGCCCTCCCTATCCACAACAATGACGTTTAGTGGAAGTCCTCCACACAGTCTGGAGTGCAGGAAGTTGGGCCAACAAATACTTAGCGCGAATCACTTGTGCCCGTTGACAATGGTAGGTGACACGCTGACAAGAGACTGGGCCACAACACAGAATGGTAAAGTAGTGTGTGGGTTTTGTCGATCAAGTGGGGGGCTAGTTCATCCAGGTATGGACTAATCACGGGTACATCGTATTCGGCGCGCACTCTAATTATTGTTCTGGTTTGTTTAGAAAGTCATTTAATAGCAAAGAGACAGTTTCTTAATTATATTGTTGGAATTAAATTACGAAAAGACGAATGTTAGTAAATATCGTAAGTTGGAAAATGGTACATGACAAAAGTTATAAGAGACGGGGCCACAACACAGAATGGTAAAGTAGTGTGTGGGTTTTGTCGATCAAGTGGTTGCTAATTCCTTCAGGCATGGACTAATCACGGGTACAACGTATTCTAATTATTGTTCTAGTTGTTTAGAGAGTCATTTAGTGGATATAGACAGTTGTCTTAATCGAAGTGTTGGCTAATCCAAATGCTTTAAATTAAATTAACAGAGAAAATAATAGTTAGCATCGCTTGTGTCCATTGAAAAAAGGTAGGTGACACGCTGTCAAAAGACTGTACCACCACACAGAATGGTAAAGTAGTGTGTGGGCTTTTATTTGTCGATCAAGTGGAGGGCTATTTCATCCAGGTATGGACTAATCACGGGTACATCTTATTCTAAATATAGTTCTGGTTTGTTTAGAAAATCATTTAGTGGATAGAGACAGTCCCTTAAAGTTTCTTTAATTACATTGTTGGATAATCCAAATGCTTTAAATTAAGTTTGCATTAAATTTGCTAAAGGAAAAGTAATTGTATTGGTATTTAATAGTAAACATGGTTTGCATACGCGTTGACAATGGTAGGTGACACGCTGACAAGAGACTGGGCCACAACACAGAATGGTAAAGTAGTGTGTGGGTTTTGTCGATGAAGTGGTTGCTAGTTCATCCAGGCATGGACTAATCACGGGTACATCGTCTTCGGGCGCACTCAAATTATTATCCTGGTTTGCTCTCTTGGTGGAAAAGGAGACAGTTTCTTAATTATATGCTTTAAAAAATGCCAAAATTTAAATTAAATTTTGCCAAAGGAAGAATAATTGTATTTAATAGCAACCATAGTGTGGATTCATCGAAAAGTGGTAGATGACAAATTGACAAGAAACAGGTCAACACCCCAGAATGTTAGAGTAGGATGGGGCTTTCATTCAGGCATTGCCAAATCAAGGGCATCGTATTTATATAAATCTAAGACAATCTGTTAATTGTTCGATAAAAACAGTATCTAAAACCAATACGATATAATATAAAGGCAAGAATTTGATGAAACAAAATATGCATATGAAATAAATAAAGTGACAAAATATAATGAAATATTGCAAAAAAATCTGCATTTCGATATATATAAAATCTATTAAAAAATCATGTTTACTTTAAATTAGTAGTTATTTAAAGCTAAATCGCTAAAATGTAACATGCTGGAAATTTCTGCAGTTCCCAGAAAATCATTTGTATATTTATAATATTCAAACATTAAGAGAAATATTCAAAAAGCTGTAAAATTTTAGAGCAATGCATTCACAATGAAAATTCATAGAAATAATTTCGGCAGTTTATGTACTTGAATATATAATATTATTATTCCACAGACACACTGAATAGTCAGATGATAAATAAAAATATTTTGGGATTCATAATTATCAATTATTTTGCACATCCAAAGTTGTGTCTTTAATATAATTTTCTAAATATTATCTATTTAAAAGTATGTTATACAAAGAAGTTAATTTTTTTTGGCGGGCTATGAATGCACAATCGGTCTGTATTTTGTAAATAGCTGTATATTTAAAACATTCAAATACAAAATTCTTTTATAATTGAGGTTAAACAATAACTGATAACTCTCTGAAAGATTTGTGGAAATTAATTAAATTTTTTTACTCATTACAAACAATTGTTACTGGAGGACACTAACCCACATAAACTTTCAGTTTCAATTTACAGATATTTAACAGAATGGCATGTTTTAAAACTTTTAGTTCAAAATCTATACAATTTTATTAATGCTGCAAATATTTCTGCGTAATGAATTTGGAGTGATAAAAAATAGTTAATTTACACTAAAAAAAGGTTAATATTGTAACAAATATATAATGCGAGAAATATTTTTCAGAATTTTTTTTCTATCAGAAGAAACGATAAATACAAATACTATATAGCAATGAAATATTAAAAGTTGCCTAACTTTTGAATGTAATTTAAGCATTAAAATCAGTGAAGCATACGTTTTGAAATTCAAGGTTTTTCAAATGTTGGTTTCTGCTGTTCTTGTTCAAGCAGCTAACTTGTTCCAGAAAAATACAATAAAAGACTAAAAAAACATTTGAAAATTAATGAACACTGTTTTCCCTTAACTGTAGGGGTAAGTGGTGTACCTCGGACGTATGTGTACCTCGAACCTATGCTGATTCTAGCTCGATTAGCTTAGATATTGAAACAACTACACATGCAGTTAAAGTATTTGCTACCAGGGATCTCAGTAAAGTTCTATCTGTTTGTTTAAAAGGTCAATTTATTAAAGAAGTTTCGAAAAACTAAATTCATAGTTGAAAAGTAAATTTTTGTCATATTCTTTAGTGTATTTTTTTACTCAAACATGTAGTGTTTATTCAGAAACGATGGTTATGCAATATAAAGCAAAGTTTTAGCTATAAAACAGTGTGTTTGAAATTAAGTTAAGTCTAACCTTAACTTGGTGATTAACTATTTTGTTTTTAATATCCAAGTGGTGTACCTCGAACCTAATGCAAGTGGTGTACCTTGGACTGGTCCAAGGTACACTACTATAGGTCTTATGTGCTTCAGATTGTTGAAAACCCTTTTTAAAATTGAAGTAAAATTTTTTTCTTTGAAAAAATAAGTATTTTAAGCTATTGATATACAACCCTGATTTGTAAAATCTAGAAGATTGGAAATTTGTAAGAAATTTTTATTTGTTGTGATAAAAAAATTTTTTGCAGTTAATTATTTAGATTTATGGAAGGCGATAAAATTTTAACCATATTTATATAATATAGAAAATAATTATTGCATGTTCATCTAAAAAGATATTTTTTATGCTAAATATCTAAGCAGGACATCCTTTTTACGTTTAGGCCTAGTTGTATAAACATAGGGGAGAATATTTGAGTTGTTTTTTCAAATTTAAGACAGTTTAATGTTATGCTGCATTTTAACGGATACACCTGAGAAAGATTGCATTGCAGCTGAAAAAGCCAAAAGGGCAAAAAAAAAAAACCTAAGGCAATAAAACCCCTTACTAAGCCAATTGACCTAACATAACCAATTACTACAATCTTGGCTAGAAATAAGAGTAGGTTGTAAAATGTATTTTTGAATTTTATGTGGCTAATAAATATTGGTTTTCGGACTGTAAATCGAGTCTCTCTACCTGTTAATACTTGGTCCAAGGTACACTACCGGTTGGACCAAGGTACACCGCCCGTGGTGTACCTTGGTCCTAATTTCAATTTTCTGTATTTATTTTTGTAATAGTTGAAATCTTTTAAATAAAATGTTAAAATAAATATATGTTGTGTATAACAACATAAAGTATTTAGTAAAAATATTTTTATTCACTTTTTGCAAGTAATTAAGAAATTAAAAATTGAAAAGTCAAAATAGGTCCAAGGTTACCCACCTTCCCCTACGTATAATTTCGTTAATTTATAATTAAACAAAAATACATATACAGTTAAGGGAGTTTAGTGTACTTGATCGTATGAGAAACTTGATCCATGGGTAACAAATAATATAGAATGCGTAGCTAAATTTCTGAAACTCTCACACTAATATAGCAATTATCCAATAATAGTATAGACGAGAGCAAGAGAGAAAAAAATCACTGTTTTGGCGGCGTCAATTTTTTTATTAGGTAGTTCATTAAATAACTTTGACGAAAAATTAATTCAGTTATATTTATGAACATACTAACATACAAACTAACATTTCTTACTGATGCTATTTATGTAATTTAAAGAGTTTGTTACTTTAATTCAATAAGAATTTTTTTTAAACACATGACAGTTTGAAAAACATGGACGACTTGCTGGGGAGCAATTATCCCTTAAGTTAAAATAAAGGAGACTAAAAAATGTTATTGACCACCTAAAGCATTTTGTGATTTTTGATTCTCAATTACGTAAAGTATATATTTAATAAGTGTAAACTACCTTCATTCTACATGGTGGATCATTTAAAAGTATCTGTTTATATAGGATCAAGTCTTCCTTAGTAAAAGATCAAACCTGACCTCAATTCGTTTTTTTTTACATTGATGTGCTTTAAAATTAATTAATGATAGTAAAAAAATTAGTTAGATTTTAGTTTCAATATCAAAATTTGAAAAAAATAAAACCACTTTCTGAATAATCAAAACGTTAACTGTAATTTTGCGATGTTCATGTTTTTGTGTAACTTAATTTGTTGTACATGAATTGTTTAGGTGGTCTTCGCTTGTCTATCTATTTAACTATCTTCTTTGACGAGTATCAAGTCCCCAGCTAATCGGCGAAACTCGATCCTTTTTTTCATATTTTTGAAAAATAGTACATTTTGATTCGTAAAATGGTCTAAAAAAACCAAAATAATACGACGATGAACAAGACAGTACATATGGTCTGTAATAACAACTAAAACTATTCTTGTAAAACGTTGGGCTTTACAAAATTTAAACTAAAAACTTAAAAAGGGATCAAGCCTCTCCTGTTTTCTTTATTCTACACTGCACTATCATGATATAATTCTAACATTTGTTTAATCATTGCACAAAATCTTACAATATTACTTTTCTTGTTTAACCTGAACTTTCGAAAATCGAAAGCTTTTGTGATTGCAAAATTATGTCGGTGAAAAATACATAATTTAATTACATTAACTAATATTTTGTAGATACCCTTTAAAGGTATTTTCTCTACTATACTAATGCAGTTGCTACAAAGAAAGCACGAGAATAATAGTTTCAATACTTTACTATTCAGGCAAGCTTTTGTGGCTATTAGTAGTTGATTCAGAAGCATTTTTCTTTTTCCAAACAGGAATAAGTATTGTTAGTACAATGCTTGAGAAACATAAACTGCTTGAGACATTTTAGTTAATTTTTTTTCTTTTGAAAAAAAAATAAAATTTCTTCACCACAATAGAGAAATTTTAGAGATATTTGTTCAATATATAAATAATATACATGTCTACAATACATGCACCTATTTATTTTGTCGATACCATGTTTTTCTACTGCGTGCATGTCTTTTTTTTATATAAGTTTTGAAATTTTGTATTATAATATGAACTTTCAAAAATCAATTCATTTAATTGTTAGTTGCTTAGTTTTTTTTGTTTGGATAATTTTATTGGTATTATTATTCTGATAATCATTGTCTTATTTTTATTGGTGTTTTTGCTATCAGTGTTATTAATATTGATAACTCTTCTAATTTAGAATGTTATTGTTATAGCTATTCTTCTAGTAATTTTTGTATAGTTTATAATTATTATGATTTTTGCTGTTACAATTTTTTGTCAATTTCATTAATGTTACCTTATGGATTTTTGTTATCTATAGAGAAAAAATAACGATATATTTTTATTTTAAAATAACAACAAATTCAAAATTCGATACATTTTCGTATATCCCCAATTAACAATAATCAGCTTGTTGTTTAACTTTTACTTCAGCCAAATACTGTTACTAGACTGTTGATAGTTAAAATATAGATAATGTTTAAAATTGCCGTGATACTTTTCGAAATATATTTGATAATGTAATTATAAGAAAGCTACTTATAGTGTTTTAAAACAACTAAAACAAAAGTTTCCATGTATCAATTTTACATAAATAAGGAGAAAGCCAATAAAAAGTAGATCTCTTAAATTTTTTAAAAATATATACTTTTATATGTTAAATTATAAAATATCTCAAAAATAAAATTCAGCTATAAAAAATTTATGTGTTTTCATTAAAAAATGAGATTTACAGATATTAAAACTATGTACTACATATTACTACTTATGGAGATTCTATTTTCAGATTTTGAAATTAGCATTTAAATAACCATATCCGTTACAAATTGTATTCAGAATTAATAATTATAAATAATTAAAACTATAAAATATCGGTTTAATATTGGCTACATTAAATGTAAAAATTTGTATTTTTAAAATGAAAATACAAGAAAAACTAGACTTTTACATTGATATGATACCAATTTTGAAAAGTTGAAAGTATCAAAAGGGAAAAATATGCAACTAGATAAAAGACTTGAACGAAATTGACTTAAAAAAAACTCACATTAAAGGTAATAAAAAATTGATAAACATTTGGAGTTTAAACGTAAAACACAAAAGCATTTTTTTAATATTTAAAATATTGATTGGTACTTTAAATGTATACCAAACACACAATCGACCATTGCGTAAATTTTAAGAGCACAATAGTTATTAAAAATAACAAAACACTTACATGCTTTACAATATTGAAATCGATAATTGAAATTTTTGGGGGATTTAAAAAACGTACATTTTATTTTTTTGAAGAGATAATTTCTTTTTGTTTTGGGGAATAACAATTTAGATCTTTCAAAAGTTAAATAGAAAGGCCAATTGATCATACTCCTAGAAATTGCATTAAATTGTAACAAAGAAAATTTCACACGAGTTTATATTAAAAAAATAAAGTTTTAAAGCTTTTATAAAATAAATTGTATCTTATAATTAAATTTTTCAATACTATTTTCTGTAATTTATTTACTTATTATTTTCAAAAAATTCAATACGTCTTTTGAAAAAATGTCCGGTGCATTTAATTACAATTTCAATCTTCATAATAATTTAAAACAATCACAATATTTACATACGTATAAAATATTTATCGTATCGTATAAACATTTTGCAATAAAAACATTTAGTAGTCATTACACATATTGTACATTGCTTACATGACAAATACACTATGTTAAAATTATCGTTAAAGCTAAGAAAAAGTAAATATTAAAAAAAATATTACACTTATGATATTTTATTAAAATGATTTGGCAAATTCGTTTTGATACACCACTTGAAGCTACCTTTTTCGTGATTGAAACTGTTTAATTTACTTCTAGTGTGTATGCATTTTGCTATGTTTAAATCTGTGAAGTTAAAATAGTATATTATGTGAAAATATGTGAAATAAAAGTAAAACTCCACTAAAAAATAAATTTATAACATAAAAAGGCATCTGAATAATATTTACTAACTTAAAAATAGTATTTTTTTTCGTAAACGTTAACAAATGACGAAGTTTGAATTAATATTCATGTGTAAAAATAATTTTGAAAAGTAAGCCGCACAAAAGAATTCAAAATCATTTTTCAGATCGACAACTTCAGGATAAATTATGATTGACAAATTATCTAGTCTACACTCTTAAAACAAAAGAGTGAAATCCACTCCAGTTGGAGAAGTGCATTTTCGACACCCTAAAGGCATGCATATTTTCTCAGACTGAGTTAAAATCACTCGTTTGGAGTGATCCTGTCGGAGGTTTAACACACAAAGGATCCACTCCAAAAGGAGAAGTGCATTTTCCAGTCTGGAGGAGTGAAATCCACTCAGACTGAGGTAAATTGGGAGTGTTTGTTTTAAGAGTGTAAGACGATATTTTGATATGCTTTTAATTCCGCCTCAAATAACATCAAGTAAAAGACATAAGGTTAAGCTCATTAAAAGTTCTTCATTTATTCAAAATTGTGTAACTATTATATATTTACCTTATTTCTAAGCTCATGACTATAACAGTTACTAAACTACTGAAGTTAACTAAAAAAGACTACTGAAGTTAGGTTTTGCTTTACATTGAACAATTCTGTTGATTTGATTCATTATTTTGATGTCAATGAAATCACACACACTATCAACAATACATTCCATTACTAGTAAAATAATAAAAAAATAAATGTATTGCTCCATAATTGTAATTTTCTCAAATATTGTGAATTGTTAATTACTGACTACTGTTAATGCCTCTCTACCTTCTAAATATAAGTTAACCAATAGCTGTAAAACTTACTTGAACAATTTTTGAAGATATTAAATATCGGACAACATTCAAATTTCTGAATAAGAAAGTCAGGTATTCGTCACGGAAAGCTTTATAGAAAACGGATTCTCAAGTATCATAAAACACTTTTTTTCCCGTGTGAAACATCACTTGCTATTGTCTCGACGTCTTATTTACGATTTCGATCTCTTGGAAATGTATTTCAAATATATTCCTTTTGCAAATAGATGTTCTATAAATTTTGGCTAAGTGTTTGTCCATTTCCTTTGATGTTGTTGTCTGTTATTTTATAGACTAAATAAATTTCTTTTACAAATAAAATAACAGAGTAATATAACATACTTTACTATTTGATAAGCGTTCTTAATATTGTCACTTATTTGGTAATAAAACATTATAGTTATTGATGTGCTATAGTATTTTATGATTTTAAAATAGTAATAAGTAGTATGTCAAAAAATATTTCTTAAAAGATTGTGTAGTGAAAAATATAAATTTTCAACTGTTTTATTAATTCACTATTTTCTTAATTTTTACAGTCATTTGTAGTCATTGTATTTGATTTTACAAATGGTTGTGTTTTAATCTATAAACAGTCTACACGCATACTTACATGATGCAACTGTGTTTACTAAAATTAAACTACGATTATTTTTTAAAACAACCTGAAACGAATAAAGTTTTGTATGATTAGATTAAAAAACATTTTCAAAATAGCTGAAACTAGAATAATTGTTAGTTGACATTCTGATTTATGAATTTTTAAAGTTGTTTAAAATACTTTTGAAAGATTTAAACTTAAAATCATTTTATAACAAATGGCAAATGACAGTGAATGCACCCTCTAGAAGGGAAGAGCATAGGCTTTATAACTCGTTATATAATCAACCTATACTAACAAAAAAAACTACTAATAAAAAATAAAACTCAATAATGCACAAACGGTTTGACATTAATGTTTCAACAAAAAATGAACAAAAAACTTTGAACAACAAATTTTCAAGATTAAGCTAAGCTTGCATTCAAGAAGTACTATCAATTTATATTTCCAATATATATATTTAAGTTAACCGTTGTTATATCAAAACTTACCCGTCTCCAAGGTTACTCAGTTCCGTTATTACGTAAGTCAATACAGTAGACTTTCAAATTCAGTCATCCGTTAAGACACTTTCAACACCCCACGCTCCTTTCATCCGTCTTCGAATTTTGTAAACAACTTCCATTTCCGAGCATTCTGTATAGTTCATCCTTTTGTCGATAGATGGCACGCTAAGGTTGATTAGAGAGAATACTCAGAGACTTCTCCATCCTCTCTTTTCCCTTCACTTCGCAAGATAAAATCCCAAATCTATCTTCGTCATTGGCATTATACTTTTTGTTGCACTAGACTTATGTTATTGTTCGGAAAGTAAAATAGCTTATCGATTTTGTAGTGCGTTAATATTTTAGGATAAATTAGTAAAGGATCTTTAAAGCTTTGCAATAGTCCGATTTAGTTCTGCTATTTTTAAAAATGAATGAAATTTTTTTTTTTTGAATGACAGTAATAACTTTTATTGCAAAATTATGCCCTAAAGTAATGCTTCTTTTAGTACCTAACCCCCTAAACACCCTAAAATGTTTAGACAGTTTGTAAACATAAAATATGTAAAACTAGAAAGTTTAGTCACTGCCAATCAATTTTTTTTCGTTAGTTTTAAAGGATTAAACAGTATTGGTATAGCTTTTCACTGGTTTTTTTTCAGCCTTTAAAATATGAATATGTTAGAATTCGAGTATCAATTAAAGATATAAGCTTGGTATGATTGTATATATTTTTTAATAATAATAAAAAAGTGCATTGGTCCATTTTTAACACCAAGAAACAAGTATAAATCAATCACTCCAACCCCTACTATTTTGTGTTATTAATGAGTATAGAAAGGGCTGCTATTATGAAATATTAAACTTAATTTCTCTTTTATTTAAAAAAGATGGCAGAATATCTTTTAGATTTACCCCAAATTAACAATCTGTAATTTCAAACTTGTTTTTTACCTTAAATTTGACAAACGAGAAATTTAAATTATTCAAATTGTACGTATTATTTAAAAACATTTATATTAAAAAATATTATTTTTGAAATCAAAAAATTATTTTAATTTGCATGCTTTGCTTATTATTTATATTACTTAAAGAGTTTTGCAAGAGCTATTCAATTTTTTTAAAAAAATGATGAAATTGGTTTTGGCTTCCGATTGCAAAACTTTTCCAACCTGAGAGCCATCTTATGCCAGCGTCTCCATATCCTCGACTTCCTGGGTCTAGTTTTTGACGACCTCCGTTCCTCTCCATTTCTAGTTATTGACTTTGCCAGAATACATGGACTCATGGGTCAGACGTATCTGTTGCTAGGTCACGAAAGTTTAGCAACAGCAACTATTAAAAAAATAACCAGAAAACATAAATAGTTTGATTCAATTAATGCAACGCTGGAGCTATGCGTGGGTTATTGGCGACGAGCTTCGTAATTTTGAACTGCGGTCAAGTGACGAAATATCAAGATTATTTATCACCAAAATATTTACCGTTGCCTTTGTTGTTCTTATTACGCCTAACTTATTTTTTTCCGTTTATTAAAATAAAAATAAATCTTTTAAAATAAAGTGCTCGGAGGTGAATGGAGAGAGAACAACATGTCAATGCCCTAAAAGTTACGCGTTTTTCTTTCGGATTACCACAACTCCAAGTCACTTCAAAAAACAAGTCCCGACTCACTTCGAAATGAAGGCGTCACTTCAGCTTTCCAATCCTGCACTTACCAGTGGTATGAATAGCACACATGCACTTCCATAGTAATCTCCACATTAACACCAAAAGCCAAAACGAATCCTCAAATAATAGTGAAAAAAATATCTCTAATGTATAAAAAACAACATTGACAAGTGACTTAAAGAAGCAAGGATTCTTCTAATCTGTGTTGACCAAGTAGCATTCTAGTAGCATGGCTCACATACCGGGATCACTCAATGAATAGGGTTGACAACAATGTAATTGACATTTATGGAAAATAAGTTTTATATATTTTGGACAGTTACTTATTTTGCTTTAAATGAATTAAGTATGGCATATAGTTAGACTGTTAAAAGTAAATAGCCATGTTGCAACCAAAATTTGAGTCTATTTGCTGGCTAAAAAAATTATACACAATCTTGCCAAGCCTAGGTACATATAATAACTTACCACTAGCCATAGGTTAGGTTAGGTGTGAATTATTGTCGCGCTAGAGCTACATGAGGGCTATTGGCGACGGGCGTCGTATTTTAGAACCACAGTCAAGTGACGAGCCGGCGCCTGAATAGGCACACAACGCAATCTTACCTCTAGCCATACATTACCTACCTCTAGAAACGCACACGCAATTATGGCTAGGGATCGCATCAAAATGTAGAGATTTCACATACACCAAACGCTTTCGTGAGGTTGCATAATTTTTTTTCTAGTACCCAGAAAATTAAAGGCAAACAGTGATAAAATATATTGAAAATGAAAATTGCATATATCAACCTTGATTGAAATTCCATTATTTATATTTTTTTAATATATATTTTCAAATCCATTTGATTCAAATTGTTTAAAATTACTTACATTTTAGTCAAACCTAAGGAGATCACTGTTTACAAACTCTTGGGAGGCCAGTGGGGCCCACCTGAGCAAACAAGTGGGCCCAGGAACAACTCTGTGGCTTGTTTTTACGGGTTGCATTAGCTGGATATGACCCATGCTTAGTTCTATGGCTTGGCAGAAAAAGGGATTATATATAAACTAGTCGATAGGATCATTTTCTTATACCCCTCTCTCTGAGTTCTCTCTCCTTATACAAGTTTGCAAACGGAAACTCTCTTGTAAGACATTGGCCATTTATTCATCTGTGATGCCGAGTTTATGTAAGGGATTGGAAAAGTGATACGCCAAGGGATTGTTTTCATTTGAAGGTTTGATGCGAGATTAACAGTTTTGGAGATTTGGATGTTGAGACAGGTTGGATTCTTTGTTTTGGCGTGGGGGATTACTTAACATTTGTGTAAATGGGTGGCCGTAAATCGGATGACAAATATTTTGATAGGGAAAGATTCTGTTTTGATTCTTGTTTTGAAAATCAACTCGAAAACTTTCTACTCTATCTTATAGGTTTAATTTAAATACGTATTTTTTAAAGTTTGGGTTCGATACGCTGTATTTTGTTCGAAATTATTTTCTTGCTTTCTGAAGTGATTCTTTAAAAAAAACCCAATTTAGTACTACTATCTCTTTTAAATGCATGTTGATGAAGTTTTATTTTCAAATGATGGACTTGCTTCAACCTAATTGACCCACAGATCTATTCATTTTAATTCACTAAGAAACAGTAAGCCTTACTAAGAAACAGTAAGATTTACTTTTATTACGTGTAACTCATTTTCTTTATAATTCCATCTGTAGTCACTGAATATTGAATTGTACTAACACAAAATTCACAACAAATGGTAATTTGGATCTTGGTGAAGGCTGGCCATATAGCCAGGGCTTGATTTAGGAAAACTCACACTCTAAAGGCACAACAAATTTTGGGGCCCCATTAAGGAAAATTTTGTGTATGATTTCCCGTATAATGATGATGCTAGTTGACTGATTTATCATATTTTTTCTACCATTTTATCGGCTTTCTTATAATATCGATCACATCAATAACGTTAGGTCAAAGTCTGAGGTACATTCAAGCTAAAATTGAAGTGGGGGTCTCTGAATGTTTTTAAATTTAAAGACATTTCTGGGGTCTACAGGATTTAGCATAATAGAAACTAAAATTTAGGGACACCTAAAATTTGGGGGCTGTTGGAACGTGCCATATCTTAGTTCAGGCCCTATATATATAGCCAAGGTTGTCACAACTCTGTCTACGTCAGTAAAATTAGTACCTAGTGACTCTGATCGCATCCTATCTTCCATCTTCTAATCGCTACACATTCACCCGAGGGCAAGCGTCAATTCAAAACGTATTCCGCCCGACACACATCAAGCGATCGAAGCGCCCCCATCGATCATCACTTGCATCAAATGACACCCCTCTTTGCGTGTGGTCCGGCCGTCCACGGCTCCCTGACAATCGCCGGATCGGATTTCGCCGGTTCGGATCCGGTTACGGCCGGTTCATTTATAGGGAAGCGATCCACGGATTGTCTATGAATTTTGTATCTAAATGAGATAGAGGGGGTTTGGGTTACTGGGATGCTTTAAATGGTCGTTTAGTAATGTTGATCGTATGTCCATTGTCTTTTAAAAATGGGTGAGAAGTATTTATTGTGTGAAGGAGAGGGATGCATCTTTGTTTCATTTCTAGCTTGCTGAGAATGTTGCAAAAATTTAATACATTTATTTTGAAACAATTCATCTTGCCAAATATGAGTCAAATAATGTTAGGCAATGGTCAAATATATACCTTTTAAATATTGTTTTTTTTGGTAGTAAATATTTAAGTGAGCGGAACGTCAAGTCCTGTAAATAATAATAGGACATGATTTTTTCTGAAATGTTTATATTAGGTAGGTGCTTGAAACACTTGCATACTAAACAAAAGCAGAAGACAACGACAAAAAAAAAAAAAAAAACATTTGCATAACATAAAAACCTTATACAAGCTCTCATGGAAATCTTATTCTTCCAACAATGATTGGCACAAAAATGCTTTTACATACCCCTCATCCTTAGCTGCTGTGGTCCCGGGCGTTTTAAAAAAAAAGTCCATCGCGAACGGTATAAACTGTGTCTGAAATATGAAGACGGCAATATAAGAGAAGGGTGTAAATCTGCGTAAGGCCCTGTAAAATTGTGACATGTGTCAGATTTCGAAAAAGCCTCGGAACATGCAAATTCCGCCCCAGGAGGTGCGAAGGGGAAAATTTGTGCGCCGTTTTGTGTCTTTAGGACTGCATACCAACTCAGTTTGTCACCGGTGAGATTGTGATGCTGGGTTGGAATTTGAAAAACGCGTTCTTCTTTTTGATCATCTGTTATTTTTTTCTGTGTTTTTAAGAATAAATTAACGGTTAAAACTCCATTTTGCATGTATTTTAGCTTTCTCCTCAGCACTACATAGGAACAACTACTGCTTAATTTTTTTTTATGTTTGCGATTTATTTTTTTTACTGAAATCAATATTCGCATGCGAAAGACAAACACAGACTCTGATCATTCACTTGTCCTACAAGGCCCTTGTACTAATGACTTAACGAAAGCCCCAAATTGACATGGTTGGTAAGAAAATTTGACACGTAAAACAGATTTATCTGTTTAAGTTTATCTGAATAAGCAAAAATTAAGACAAATAAAAACCATTTTTCCAAACAATTCGTATCGGACAAATTAAGTTACACAAAAAACAAATTTAAAAAATCTAAAATTATTTTTTTAATTCTAAATTAATGAAGTTCAAAATGTCGTTGTGAATGGATGAAAGCTATGAATTTTATTTTACAAAGATTAGAAACATATTTTTCAAACAATATATTTTTTGCATAAAAGTAATTTTAAAATCATGATGTCACTTTCAGAACTAATTACTTTGAAGTGTTTGTTAAGTAACTATTTTATGTTAAAAAGTGCCCCTGATAATATCATTGTCTTGGGCCCCACCTTTCTATGATCAGGCTGGACAAATAATTTGAAAAAATGTAAATAGTAATATTTTAACGTCACTCAGTTATCAGATTTCAAATCTTTTGTTTCTACGCTAATAAGAAAAATGCCTTTCGTTACATTTTAAAGACTAGAAAAAGAGTTTTCTATAAATTAATATAAGAATGTTGTAGAAGCAAATGTGTCTACCACTATATACTATTTTGTTATAACAGTAACAAAAAATGAATAAAGTCGTTATTTTAAATGTTCATTAATACTCTGAAAAACCTTATTTATCGATTATACTAACTTTTCTTCCTTGTTTGGTCTCTAGTTAGTATCCAACCTTTTCTGTGTATAAACCGACACTGTTAAAATTTTGTATCTTTTGGTTTCACAAAATATCTGGTTCTCAGTATCTGCAACAACTGTGTAGTCGCATGTTTAACCATATTTTTGGTATTAGGTTGAACCATTTCTCAGTGTTTTTTTTTTCTTCAAAAAACCCATCGTAAATATCATTATAACCGGGTTCAAGTTCATATCACCTCAAAACGGGGAAGAGTCAGGTGTTTAAAAGACACATAATTAAGCATTGAAATACAGGATTAATCTTATATTAGCACAACTTACATTTATATAATTTGCTTTATTACTTACTTATTATCTTGCTTTATATTGCATAACGGGTGAAAAAAACATTGCGATAATTTTTGTCACATCTTTACTGCAGAGAAGAAGATAAAAAGGAGAACGATAATCTGATGTAGTCAGGTGACAGAGGTTTATTGCAGTCGTGCTTCAGATCTTGTTTGGAAGGGACTTTTTTCGGTCGAACTCTATAGAATAAGGCACCAATATGAAATGCTATTCGCACTAACAATGAATAGTAGGAAAATACCTTACATATTTATACTTTATGGCGATGGTCGATACTTATAGAGGAATCTTAGTTTAGTTGGATGGGCTAAAATCTTCTACCTTCCTAGTTGTCAGTATGGCAATCGACGAACCTTCATTTGAGCAGAATGAACTATTTTTATAAAAATACTAAATAATTAAGTTTGTAATAAATTTCATACAAATAAACTTACATTCAATTCGAATGAGGGTTTTGTATAGAGATGGCTACCTTTGGGGGACTAGGAAGTCCTCATCTTTTTGTCGAGGATCAAATTTCGCAAGTGCATAAGCTGAGTAATATTAAGGTAGAGAGATTTATTAACAATTCTTGAAGTCAGAAGCGTTACAATACCATTACAGTCAAAAATTCTCCGTGTTCATCAGTTCACAGAAATAAGATGTTTGTTCATTCAAAAAACGTTGTTCAAAATCATGATAAAGATGTTTATTTTTTTAATTTTATATTAGTTTGGCTTTGTATATAGATTAATTGTTGAAATAAACAATTAGAAAAGTTGGAAAACTTTATACAATAACATGCATTCCATTATATTGAGAGCTGAAACAGAAGTCATGCTTATTCAAACCAAGCATTTTATATAATGGTTCTCTAGGCTGTATTACTCCTCTGAGGGCTTCGAGAATTTATTGATGGTTAACTCAATTTAAATTTATTGCTAAAATTTTTATTTCTTTCAATTTTTAAAATCACATTTCTGTAAAGATGGTCATAAAGGAATTCTGAATGATTTAAATTTTATTAGAATGAACACATTTACAAATGTTTTAAAATATGTGTGTTGTTGCAGAACCAGGAATCAGTTGACGGGTTAATTCGTCTCAGATGATTTTAACCCAGGGGAGCTAAAACTCTGTACAAAGCCTGAATATCAACAACTGAAAGCAATAAAAACACCATACCTGAAGACAATCCACTGCTTTTCAGTACTCCAAGAAGAAACCATTCCCACTCAATCCAACATACCTACGAAACGATGTTACACTATCCCAATTACGTTAGCCCTTCTCCCGTTGAACACAATACTCTTTCCCGACATTTATCCGCCTGTAATTGGGCGTAATACCGGACCCAATGAGGTGACAAGGGGGGGGGTGTCCTTTAAAGGGTCCCTTTAATGAGGGGCCAAAGGGGTACATCACAGAGGATCTGATGTCAGGTGATTCCCGAGGGACAGAGGAACCCCTTTTCTATGTGCGGTAATCATGCTTAGCTGGTGCTCTTTGGGATAGTAAGAGAAGATCTTTGGGGTAAGGTTTGGCCTTAAATGTGTGTTTGGAAAAGATATTAGATGTTTCTGTGGTGTGGGTAATAAAAAAATTGCTAATTTTGTCTTCCAAAAGTTTTATTTTTAAAATGTTGACTTTCCTAGTATAGCTTAAGACAGTGAATAATCGCTATTCGATGTTTGACCGATTACGCAATGTAAGAAACTGTACACAGGAAACGGCATGTTTTTTGCGCAAATAATAAAATATTAAATTTGAAAAAGCATTGGAAAAATAAAATGCAATTATGTTCTGCAGGAATCATAGCCATTTTTGGGAATAAAAAATTTATTAATTTGTTTTGTAAAAGTTTATATAGTATATCGATATGTTAATCAAATTGTTAGGACTTCAAGAGCAGATGATATTCCTGGACTGTTTAAACTTATAGTTGCGCCCTTGTGCTCTGGCTACTGTATTTTTGCACTTCTTGCAGATATATACAATGATTAAAGGGAAATAATGACAAAAATATCTTGTTAATAGAACAAATATATTATATATTGCTGTATATAATAAATACAACACTAATAGAACACTATGTATAGAATGAGGTTGAGATCAAATTAAACCCAACAAAAGTTTCGATTAAAACAATTATCTTCATTCTTTTACAATAAAGATACAAATTAACAAGCTTATATTTGATGTGCTTATTCATCGTTTCATCATGTACAATCAATCATTCATTCTTCACCATATAATTTATCAGCACAATTCACAATTGTCATTACTTTCTCACCCTATTTATATTAAACTTACAGGTATATAATTTAAAAATAACTCTTCTATCCTCTGCACCATATTTATATTGTCAACTGACTCCTTTAGTGTTTGTATTGTAGACCAGAATCAAACATTTTTTTCCTAAATCAAATTAACGTAGGTATGTAAATGCTAACAATTCGCTACAGAAATTCTTTCGTCAACGCCATTCATTGTAACAATTATAACATTTGATAAGCATTTGACTGAGATGTATCTAGGGCTTTCATCAATAAATGTATAGATGAACTTTGAAGTGGGAAATAATTAAGTAATTTGGCATAATTTTTTTATCACGATGAAATGCTGTCGATTCACTCCTATGATGTGATGGAAACAGCCAGCAAAACGCTTCCAGAAATAAAACGCGTCATTTTCTTTAACAGTCTGATGCAGTAACAAAAGAACAAATACAGAAATGCAATTCTTATATCAGTGGATTCATAAAAGCCATTGATCGACCAAATGACATTTGCCTTAGTTATTTAAGTACATTGAGATGCCTGCAGACAAATGTTATTTCGGACCGTCTTTTATTCGCGAGTTCCATAAAATATCTCGGTTCTAATTAACAATGTCATCGGTAAGTCTGGTGTAAATTAAGTTCCCAAGTGTCAACGTAATTATTTTCGGCTCTTTAGAAAAAAGAAACACCGTCCAAAATGTGATCTAAGCTGAACTAGACATATACCTCATTTTAGACTTACCGTACTCTTCTTCGAAAAAAATGTTTACCTTCGAATCAGTAGAAGCACGCAGCTGTTAGAAGCAAAGTGTATCAACTTCTCTGATGAGCTACTTCATTCTGCTTCGAAACAGCCAAGTCATCGCCTAAATAAGAATAGCCAGAATAGTCAGAAGAAACCTCAAGAGGTTTCTTCGGATTGCTAATTTCGTTTTGGCACCAGATATGATGGATTGCGGTCGGTCCAAATCAAATTCTTCCGAGGCTTTTGCTGATCACAATAAGAACTGGGGTAGGTGACACAGTCCTGGCGCATGCAGTGATCGGTCAATGTCATCCAGGTATATGACAAGTTGAGACTAGGGTTACTTAGTACTCTGCAAAACAGAAATAAAACAAGTTTTAGGGCATATTCAGACCAAAAAATAACTAAATAATGACTAAACCATTAAACTATCTCTTATATTTTGTATTTATCAGTGAAATCTACTTGGATAAAAATAGAACAAAGTTTGTTCCGTATGCCTTCATTTACTATTTTATTTTGGTTCACTAATATGCGTATTATTTTAAAAGATATCGATAATTTTAAAGATAATTGTAAATAATAATTTTATAAAACGTGTTTAATACGTAAATACAATCTTAAAAAGAAGTTCAAAAAGAACTAAAATAGCATACTTTCCGACCACTTTAATACTCCCTGATTTTTTTTATAGAAAAACAAGTAGGTTTGTAACAGTAACCATTACCTAGAACTGCTTCCATACAAAAGTTATGTACCTTAAAAAAATCACCAAACATAGCCTCTATTTGTATTTTGTACTTTTAAAACCCCCAAAAATTGGCTATTTTCCTTAACTTTCATTAAACAATTCAATTAATATTTTTAATCGTATGTTAAATTTGTTTGCAACTCAAAAAATAACCAATGTATAATCATGTAAAATTCATATAAACTTGCTTTCTCTCAAAATGGAAGAAAATGTCAAATCCTAATATTCTAGTATCTATTACCTAAAAATAAATAATTTAATGGTCCCTGACCTATCCAACAAAAGAAGTTTTAAAATCTTACGGGTAGAACCAAACTTGAAGGAGGATGGACATCTTTAGCAATGATCATACTTTTCCCGTTTGTTTTTATTCTTTCGAATTAAAAAATAGTAAAGTATTCTAAAAATGCACTGATGGTGGTGAGGTTGGTTTATGAATTTGACAAGAGCAATAGGATATAGTTTGGTAAAGGTCAATGCGTCAATGTAATAACAGACTCTTATAGATAGCATAAGAGCAAAGATTAAATTTCTACTAAGATTTAAAGTGCTATACTAGAGTCTGCTTTGTAGCGTTATACCGTTATTAGTTTCTCACGTGGAGAAATATCGTCCTTTGCAGATTCAAGTGGAAATATATCTCTTTGAAATCCCACTTTTTCGTATTTTTTTAAGTTTTACTTCTCATTTTAATAACTTTTAACTAATCCATAGTTCATATTTAAGAATAATTTTAAATCAAAAATTTAATTATTACCATCTTGTATCTCTCGCCAAAGTGAGCACACATGCCACATAAGACAACCCTCCCTTATCACTTCAAATCCGAGCTCCTAATTGCAAATGACAAGATTTTTGAATACAAAAGCGAACCCAATTTTTGATTCGTTATTCCCCCACCCCCTCCCCTTCATACCAAATCTTCTTTATTCCAAGCAGGAGCACCTCCTCTCAACTCCGGCGCTTCGGACAAAAACGATCATCTCACGTCGGTCGTATGGAGTTAACAGGATTAATAAATAACAATAACCAAAAAATGTATCTCCAGCTTGCATTTTCTCGCCAAATGGAAGCCGGATATGAGAACACGCAATCTTCCATTTAGGGATTTGGGCTTGGAAATCTTTTCTGGAAACGGTTAATTTTTTTGCTCACCTTTTCTTTATGTCCATGTTAAAGGAGATTTGGGACCTGCCAAATGAATTTGCTTCGATTTTAGCCGGTGAATGTTGGTGTTTCATCACTGTCATTTATCATTTTACTGGGGATTAAGTTTTTTTTGTGTGTGGTTGTGACAAGCCGGAATCAAAACATATTAGGAGGGATATAAATATATTTAACAGCTTTTATGAAATCATTCGTGATTTTGCATTACTATGAGTTGCAATAAGTTTGAAAAAAGTAATTGCTATTTACAATATAAACTTGAAAATGCATGCTAAAGCTTTGAGTTTTTGTTGTTGCTTTAAGTAAACTTATTATTACTTACACAGTAAAAATAAAAAGCTTATGTTGCGGCTACATTTAGTACTAATTTACTGGCTACAAAAAAATGGGAATCTCATCAAACTATGATGCCGGTGGAAACTTCAAATTTTGGCCTAATTTCCAGGTTAGTTTGGTGAGCGTTGTTAGAGAATATACAAATTAGGGCTAGAAGTGCACTAAAATTTGGAGTTTCATGTGTACTTAGCAATGAGGAGGTGTTTTACCAAATCAACTAAGTTAGACTAAGTTTCAAAAACAACTAAGTTAGGAGAGTTTTCTCAACTTTTTTTGCAGGCAGCAAAGTGATTCCAGCAAAGTGATTCATGAGGAGGTGTTTTACCAAATCAACTAAGTTAGACTAAGTTTCAAAAACAACTAAGTTAGGAGAGTTTTCTCAACTTTTTTTGCAGGCAGCAAAGTGATTCCAATTTATTTGCAGCTTGGATCTTCCTTTCGTTGTTGTTGTTGCTAATCCACAGCTCGTCTGATGGTAACCAGGCTTTAAAATAAATAAAGTCTACCAAAACATGAATATTAAGTCATATCTTATCCTTTGCCTGCTATGACTTTGCAACTAAAAATACCAAAACATTATTGCTATATTTTTCAAACACAATGTGCACAGTGAGTTTCAGAAACCATTTCATCCGGTATTACAAACCCAAAAGAAGCATTCCCAGTTACAGAATTATTGTCGTATGATGCATAAATATCTTCTTATGGTAATACCTGAAATGAAAAAGTATAACTTCCGAACTAGATGAAAACCAATGCTGACCGAAATCTCCCGTCTCCGAAATCCAAGCATAAAAAAGTTCCCCCTTTGTATCCAAGTCTTTCGGTTTCATTCATCACAATGCTCCTTCCGCAATCTGCATGGCTCTATGTACAGCTGTGGTGTGACAACAGGGTAACTGACACTTCACTGTAAAAACAATATGGAGCAATGTTGTAGCAAAGTTTGGAGTCAATTTACTGGCTATTAAAAAAAATGGTGCGCAATCTTGACAAATATTGGTATTTGTGGAAACTCGAAATGTCGGTGACGTTTAGAGTCATAGTTTGACCAACTGGTAGCCACACGCAGCAACTGAAAACCAGAGGTTTCACCAAAATGTGGAGTTTTCACCTACAACTAAGTTTAGCGAAATTTTAAATCCGGCAAATTGACACCAATTAGTGGTACAAGATAGTAATTTATTTTCTTTAGAGTATTGATTGGATAGTGGTTAGTATGATTTGAAATGGAGAAATAAAATGAAGACATATGGCTAGAGATGGAAAGTTTTCAGTCTTAACTAATCATGTTTAATTTCTTGCTATACATTCAGAATTCAATAGAAATTCGCGTAAAATGAACACTGCTTAGAATTATATAAAATAGTGTAGGGAAAAGCATTTGAAATGCAGCTGAATTTTGTTAGGCAAAAATCAACAGAGTAATGAAACATTGTAATAATGATGTGGTGAAGAAATCAAAATTTACGGACAAGAAGTATTGACAAGAGACAATATGAAGACAACAGATTGAATGAACAAATGACAACAGTGAATCAACAAAATCAAAGAAAAATATGTTCAAAATACTGATTTTCGAAATAAATGACAAATCATTTTTTTAGAGGAAAAATAAAATTATGTTAATGTATGAATATTTTATAAAATGTAATGTAGCTCTGAGGAATGACTTTTAGTTTACTCATCTATAACTAGTTAGAACAAATTTACCCAATAATAATTATAATCACTAAATATGTTAAGTGAAGCATGTATGCAAGATCAAAACTTGTTTTGTTTAATACAAAAATGATAGTTACGGCTTTGTGAAACCAATACATAGAATGCTCTTTCCCAAAATTTGCCTTGAATCTGCACATGAAAAAGCTCGTATCTTCTTCGCTGACAAGTATAAATTTCCCTGTCAAGGCGTCTCATGTTTTGAAAAACCTTGGGATATCTCTGAACCCCATTTGAAAAAATTGCATCTAACACTCAACTAGTTTTAACCAAAAGGGGCTTGAATAAGAGTCATAATAGATTCCTACTATGAACACGTAGGAAATATAATTCTATACTGCACAAGATTTATTAAAATTTTTACCAAACTTTGTGAGTTTCAAATTCCTAAATTGTTAGTTATGATACAAAGAATAAATCCCATTTTAAACAACCAGTCAGTTACAATTTTTTCAAACCACCATAATGAATTGTAATATTTTCTTCCCATCCCGTGAAATAAAGCGGAAACTAGGAAGAATACATATGGGCTATGGAAAAAAATAATACCTCTCTTGCCTGCTTTTGAAATACGCTGTTTATTCTAACTAAGTGCCGCCTTATGCAAATTGATTTAAATTTATTCATATGCTCAAATAAAAGACCTGACTCTTACTTACCCGGCCTATCTCTCTCAATCGCTGAAGAAAGTACATTTTATGAAAGCGGTCTTTAAGGTACTTTATGTAACGATGGATTATAAGTGTATTATCTTTTTTTTTTAGTTTTTAACATAAACTTTAAATTTCTTTCTGGATTTGAACTGCTGGTTGAGGGGTAGTAGATGATAACACCATTTACATTTGATAAAGTTTGCACTACGAAATATTGAATTTGAAAAAAAAAAAAAATATCGAGAATTTTTAAACGGAACTATTACATTTTTTATGCTTATTATATTTATAGCGTATGTTGCGGATCAGTTATAAATGATTTGTCAGGAGAGTGGTTTGAAGAATCCTTTCCTGCACCATTTTATGGGGGAAAGAAATTGATTGTTTGTTTAAATTTTTCAAAAATTTGCACCGTATAGCGATAATTTTAAAAAAGTTAACTATTCAATAGATTTTAAACTTGTAGTATTTAAACAGTTTTAATTTAAAATGTATTTCATTAATTTAATTACATTTCTAAGTACTAAGGATATCACTTCCCTTTAAACATAAAAAGTTTATTTTTGTCCAGTTTGTTTTGTTTCTACAAATACATTTTAAAAATTAAGAGATTTAAGATAAAACACATTTTATAATGTTTTCAATGGATTGAGTAAATGAGTGAACAACTAAAAATGGATTGAAAATAATTTAAACAACATAACACATTCGAAATATTACTGCGAAGGCTTACAAAATTCTGGGTTTCTTAAAACGCAAAACTACTAATTTCACCAATCTTAAGGCCTTGAGGGTTCTGTATTTTGGCCTGGTCCGCCCTAATCTTGAATATTGCACCCCTATATGGGATCCTTACTACGAGAATAGCAATAGTGTCATTGAGCGTGTACAGAATAATTTTTTACGTTTTTTGTATTTTAAGAGTTTCAACGCTGCTTCTCGTGAAATGCCTTCCAGTGAACTCCGTAATATATTCAACATCTGTACCCTTAAGTCTAGACGTCAAGTTTATTGTCTTTTGTTTCTTTATAAAGTTCTTCATAATATGATTGATGCTAATTACATTACTAGTACTATAAAATTTAACGTGCCTTCTAGAGTTACACGTAATCGTTGTGTTTTTTATTTGAATTCAAATCGGAATAACTGTGTTCAAAATTTTTGTCTGTATAAATTTTATAAAACTTATAACGGTGTGTCTGAGGAACTGGATATATTTTTTATGCCTTTTAATGTTTTTAAAGCTAATTGTCGGAGGTTATTTTCTTTGTAACACTGTCTTTTTTAACATGTCCGTCATTTTAATGTCTTCTTTTTGTGTGTTCTTGTTGTTTACATTGTCTGTCATGATGTGCATTGTAATTGGATTTTTTCTGTTATGTGCATCTGAAACAAATAAATAAATAAATAAATAAGAAGAATTTATGAATAAAATACAGTAACTCAGATATTTGCTTGTGATAAGTTTAAACTTATCAGCAGAATAATAAATTCAGCAATTTGATTATTATTTTTAAAAAATTCTAATTAACTAGTGCGAAACATATCACGTTTAAAGTTCAATTAAGCGTGTAAGGGAACAAAATAAATTGAGCCCAAACACGATCCTCTTATCTTCAAGTCAAGGCCAAACAGGCCTTTTCACAGCCCTTTTAAACAATTAATCCCTTTGCTTGTCTATTAGCTGCCATTATACTTTCTTAGTTCACAAATGTTGTAAGCGACGAATTAGTTAAACTGTGTTTTGAGCTTTGATTTGACATGCGATTTGAAGTGAACATATTTTGGTAGTTAACCGTTGGCAAAACGTAAATCATAAGGAGTTAAATGTTTTATTTTTTTAAATTGCTTAATAATATGAATATTTTAACAGCAGTTTTTCACAAATCAACTGAGTATTATTTACAATTTTATCTAACTGAATAAGGAATTTTTATCAGATGTATCTTAAGCATATCGCGTCTGTTTATTTAGCTTAAACATGTCATTAGACCATCACCATCTCTGTCTCCATCTCCATGTGTGCAAATTCATTGTTGGGACTGCAATTATTAAAACGATATGTCCTTCAGCAAAAAACAATTACAATGCTAAGTAATCATTGACCGTTGCTTTTTCGAAAAGTAGAAAGTATTGGGATATTAAAGAGTTATATTTGATTATTTTTTACCTATTTTTTTAAAACTCTGAACAGAAATGAATGAATATGAATACAAAGAAAATATTATGTTAAAATGTGTTTTCTTTTTGTGTTAATCTCTTAAGAAAAATAAAATTTTGTTCTATTTAACGAGCTTTTTGAGTCAAATAAAGATTTTATCGTTGCAAATCTTTTTGTAACTTAAGTCGTACTTTTATTAGATTAAATACTGATGATGTCAAAAAGACAGTTTATTTGAAATGGGGAAAAGCTGAAATATTATGTGAAATCTTACAATTAATTGATACCAATAAATAATAAATACATCAATTATAATTCCCTGATAATGGTTATTAAGTTGCTGTTATTTAATTACTTACTCATCAAATATATTTTGCGTGACTGGTGAAATCCTTATAAGGAACCCTAGGCCCGTTAGACCGGGCCTAGGGTTCTCAAATTTTAGGGGCCCCCAAATTTCAGTTTTTATTATGCTAAATGATGTAAATCCCCAAAATATCAGGAAACTAAAATAAATCTGATACTCTACTTTGTTTTTAGCTCGATTTTGACTGAGAAATTGACCTAACAAGATTGTTTTGATAGGTCATATACCACCATCATTACTGGAAATCATACACAACATTTTTCGTAAAAAGGGACCCCAAAATAGGTTGTGCCTATAATCTGAGTTTTTCTAGAACAGGCCCTGCCTATACAATGAGTTCACTAAACGTATGAGTTCGCCTTATCAAGGTATTTGTTACTCGGATCAACGCACTCGTGAAGTGGATGTTTATTTACGTTGCATTGACTAAGTTGAGTTGTGTCGTTATCATGATCAGCTCATGATTGTTAAATAATAGTTATTGATATTTAATTAAAGGAAAATTAATAAGTTCTATTTAACTGTAATAACTTATTATAAATATTAAACTTAACGATTTTTATAATTTATTTTTCGATCGATTTCACAAATAGTTTTTCCCATGCAATGTTTAATTAAACTGAAGTGAGGAGGAGATTAGAATGTTCTAGACGTAGGAAGCGGTTTATATAAACAGATTCTTTTCCTTCCACGCTGGCTCTCTCTCCACTTCTGAATAGTGTTGTGTTTCTAGAATCTGTGAAGTTCTCGCCCAGATGTGAATATTTGTTAGTAGCGCTCGCTGAGCGAGCAATCACTTTTAAGAATGTTAAGTTAAGTATTATTTTCATTGTATTAGAAATGTTTTCATAATGAATGAATTAATTATTGGCTAGTCAGTATAATCGCAATACAGTATTATGTGATATTTTCTTATTTGCTTAGTTTACTTTATTTGTTTACTTTTCTGGAATTGTTTTATGAATGATTGAATAAACTTTATTTAGTAATTTTGTGTCCTGTGTAACTTTGACCACTGCCCACTCTGCGTCGATACCCTTCGGGGTTATCAAGGGTTATGGGCTGTTTGCCCGGTCATTGGTACACAGCGAAATATTAGACACAGTTTAAAAAGTTTAGTTATTTTGTATAATTAACTTTTAAAAGTTTAAATTTATAATGTGTTGATTGATTTGAGATCATTAGCAAATATTTCGAGACTGGCCAATACTTCTTTCATTAGTGTACATATTAGTGTACATATTTGTGTATATTTATCTGTGTATAAACTGTTTGATTTGGGGAATAATGTTTTTAAAATTTAAGAATTTTTGGTAGCTGGACAGCTCTGGGATAGTTCCTTGCCTCTTAAGTGTTTTTGTATTATGATATTACAGAGTTAAAATTTTTTTAAGAGTGTCTTTTGTCAGAGGGGTTCTCTTGACGGAGGGGCTGTCCCTACGTATTTAACCATGGCTCTTTTAAATCCTGGTATTTCGAAATTAAACGGTAAAAACTATTCGTCATGGGCGGTGGACATGAAATTTCTTTTGATCGAAAGGGGTCTCTGGCGACTTGTGACTGAACAAGAAACACCACCCGATAAGAAAGAAGAATTTAATGATAGGTGTGATAGGGCTCTCTCCACTATCTACCTTAATATTAATGAAGAATATAAACGTCTAATAAAGACGGAAACATGTCCCGTTAATGCTTGGAAGAAACTTAAAACCTACTTTGAGCCCGATGATCGAGTCAGACACCAATTAATTTTCCATGAATTTTTGGAATGTAAACCAATTAAATCGGAAGGTTATGCAATGTTTTTTTCAAAAATTAAAGATTTAGTAGACCAATTGGAAGAAATAAAGCACCCTTTAAATTCAGATCGAGTTATTTTTCATGTTTTAAGGTGGTTACCCGATTCTTTTTCTTCTTTAGTACAAAATATTATGGCTTGGCCGACGGCCGATTTTAATTTAAACAAAGTTGAAGCAGCAGTACTTGCTGAAGATGCCCGTCAAAAATTTAAGCAACAAGACAGACATGGTGTTTCTGTCGCGTACCATGCTGAATCTAACAGGCAATCTCGCATTGACAGTCGCGAGGTGACCTGTTTTAAATGTGGGAATAAAGGCCATTATGCAAATAAGTGCCGGTTTAAAAAGGCAAACCAGGTTTCAAAAACTCCTCCGAAATTTAAAGTTTTCAGAAATGGGGGCGTTTCTCCTGGAAGGAGACAATCTCGAGAAAGAACGTCTCGTAATCGATCCCCTTCACCCCGAAATTTTTCTCGGTATGGGGACAGACCATCCGTCGACAGGACTGACCCTCATTTATTGTATATAGAAGCATGTCTTGCTTCGAACGAAATTGATTCTAACGCTTTTGTCTTTGATACGGCAGCGTCCCACCACTTCTGTAAAGACAGAGCGTCTTTTTCGTATTTTGAACCGATCACAGACGAAAGGGTCTCGGTTGCCTTTACTGATTCTACCTTCGCTGTAGAAGGTAAAGGACAAGTAAAATTAAAATTTGGTGATAAAAATGTAATCTTAAACAATGTGTTTTACTCACCTCAGTTGCGTCGCAACCTCATTGCTGGTAACCTTGTAGACAAAGCTGGTTATAGTTTTGGTGGCCGTAATGGGGAAATTAGAGTTAGAAACTCATGTGAAACTATCTTCACTGCCAAACTTAAAAATGGCATTTATTTTACGTACCCAAAGGTAATGATCGACCCTAGCTCAGATTCATCCCGTCAAAAGGCCCAACCAAACCAGCCAACTCAAAGGCATGTAACTTTTGAGGCTGCGATCACTGAGGGAGAAAACCAGGAATTGTGGCACAAACGTTTCGCCCATATAAGTTCTGGTATTTTACGTAAAACTAGTATTAATAACTCTGTAAGGGGTCTCCCAGAGTTGCCCAGCGGGAATATTGAGTGTGAACCCTGCAGATTGGCGAAGACCAAACGTAAAACCTTTAAGCCAATCGGCGAGATAAGATCCCAAAAGCCTTTAGAGCTACTTTATATGGATCTTTGTGGACCTATTGACCCGGAAGGTAGAGACGGTCATAGGTATTTTCTTTCAATTGTCGATGATTTTTCCCGTAAAGTTTCAGTGTTCCCTATTTGTAATAAAACTGAAGTTTTTGATGTATTTAAAAGGTTCCAGACACGGGCGGAGCGTTACCTTAATTCTAAAATCATAGCTGTGCGCACCGACAACGGTGGTGAGTTCTGTAATCGAGAGTTTGATGAATATTTCAATGAACTGGGTATTAAGTTCGAAAGAGCAAACACTTATTCACCAGAACAAAATGGAGTTGTTGAACGCCTGAATTATACGATCATGGACGGCGTAAAGGCTATGATGGAAGACTCGGGTATGAGTAGAACCTTTTGGCCAGAAATGGCATTGTGTTTCGCCTATGTATGGAACAGAACTTGCCATACTAAGCAAAATAAAACTCCGATCGAACTTTTCGGCAACCACAAACCTTCAGTTCGACATTTAAAACCCTTTGGAATTGTAGCTTATGTTGGGATTCCCAAACAAAGGCGAATCAAATTAGATAACAGAGCTAAACGGGGGGTAATGGTCGGATATGCCTTTAGCACTCGTGGCTATAGAATTTGGTTGCCAGAGGAAAATAAAATCATCGAAACCATAAACGTTAGTTTTAATGAAAAATTGTTTTATGGAGATTTATTTAATCAAAACCTAAATGAAAGAGTAAATGGGTCGGAAAATTTAGAAAGCAGCAGTGGAGCTGTGATGGGCCCAAATACTATTTGTCTTTCAGATGAAAACCCAGATGATCAGACTGTAAACGCAGAGTCGGGTCCTCCTACAGCTGAAACTGTACCTAAAACTACTTGGCACAGAGATCCAGTCACCTCTCGTCTGGTCCGGTCTGGTGATGCGGGATCGGTCAGTTTTACAGACTGTCCTCTCTGACTAGAGGAAGTTTCCATTCCAAATACGTACAAACAAGCTATGGCCTCTCCGCAATCTGCTGATTGGGAAAAGGCAATGCAGGAGGAGCTTGACATAATGCAGGAACGTTCTGTCTGGGAACTCGTAAGAAAACCCAAAGATGCAAAAGTTTTAGGATGCAGATGGGTTTATACTGTTAAAAGTGACGAGTTTGGTAAAATAGTTCGTTTTAAAGCTAGATTGGTAGCCCAGGGTTACAAACAAATTAAAGGGGAATCATATGATGAAACCTACAGCCCTGTTGTAAATTTTAATGTGATTCGATTTTTCTTTTCACTACTTGTGTGTTATTTGGGGTGGTCGCACAGACAATTTGATGTAAAATGTGCCTACCTTTATGCCCCTTTAGATGAATATATTTTAATGCATCAACCACAAGGTTTTTCAGATAATTTAAGTTTAGTTTGTAGACTTAAAAAGGCAATTTACGGTCTTCACCAATCTGGCAGAGTTTGGTTCTATGAAATTGATAGAGTATTATCAAAAATCGGTTTTATAAAGTTCAGCCATTGCAATTGTGTATATATTTATCAAAATTCAGTTGTTTTACTATTGTATGTGGATGATTTTGTTTTATTCTGTAAAGATGTGATGGGAATTAAACATGTGGTTAGCCTATTAAATAAGCATTTTGATTTAAAGGCTTTAGGAAAAACTCGTAAATTATTAGGCGTCGAGTTTGAAGAGGGAGAAAGAACTCTTTTATTACATCAATCGTCATATATTGATGAAGTTTATAAAAGGTTTAATAATTTTAATATCCCCATCAGATCTTTGCCTATTACTAAAAATAGTATCTATTCAAAAAGTCAATCCCCACAAACCACGACAGAGATTAATGAGATGAGGTCGATCCCCTACAGAAATTTGTTGGGTTGCTTATCTTTTCTAGCCAGCCGAACAAGACCTGATATCTGTTATGCCGTGAACATTCTCAGTCAGTTCCAGAGTGATCCAGGCTTGGTTCATTGGCATGGTCTTTTAAATCTTTTGGGATATGTGTGGCACACTAAAAACGAAAAGTTAATGTTAAATTGCCATTCACCACAGATTATTTCTTTTTCGGACGCTGATTTTGCCGCTAATCGGGACGACCGAATCTCTGTCGGAGGTCAATTAGTTTGTTTGGGTGAATCCCCAATTTCATGGAAGACGTTTAAGGAAAAATGTATTTGTCTGTCCACAATGGAATCGGAATTTGTTGCAATGACTGAAGTGTCTAAGGAATTAGTCTGGTTTGATAATATTTTGCAGGAATGTTTTTCCAAAAATATATTGAATTATCCTGTGTCAAAACCAATTTTGTATGTAGACAACCAGGCTGCAATTAATTTTGTAAAATCCCCAATAGAAAATTCTAGATCTAAACATATTGATATTAAGTTATTATTTATAAGAGAACTTGTATTTAAAGATGTTTTTCAAGTTTTGTACGTTAGAAGTAAGGAAAATTTGGCTGATGTGTTTACGAAGCCAATGACCAAATTAGACCTTGACTCATTTAAAGATAAGTTATTTAATTTACAAGAAATTTAAAGTGGAGAGAGTGGTTCAATTCAATGTATTTTGTCTAAATTTTTTTTTAGTGTTTCAAAGCGTTTTCAAATTTTGTGTATATTGAGATAAGGCATTTACTGCACTTATTTTCAGGAAATCTTATGTGACAAAAAAAAAATGAAGGTTAACCGTTTCGGACAATCAACCGCTTTGGACAATCAACTGATCCGATGTGACCAGGACTTTTTCGATGATCGACCGGCCGGCGATGCATGGAACAAGGGTCAACGCATGGTGACGAATAAGAATGGAGCCCAACTACAAGGCTTTTTCCAGAAAATGACTTTCAAGAACAAGTAAACTGTTTGCTTCTTTTGTTGAACATTTAGGTGGACATCCTTGGAATAAGACTTTTGTGATTAGAAATTGTGATTATGTCGACTGGTGCATCAGAAGATATATCCAAATTTATTTTAACTTGTATGTTGCAATTTGTAAATAGTATGTGAGGTAAGCATTTGGAAAGCATGAAAGTTGATGATGGATAAGTGTGAATATTGGATTAAACTGAATGTATCTTTTGGTCGAGGGGATATTAGGTTGATGTAATTTCAAGCCTGCCAATTTCTCAATCACAAAGCTAGTTGACTTATTTTCGTGAATTTCAGATGTTAGTTGATAAAATGGTTCTTATTAACTAGAAAATTTTTGGAGATGTTTTTGTTCTTTTACTAATTAGATTGTCAAATGTTCAAGTTTTACTAATGAAATTGTTCAAATGTTTTTTCAAGTTTTTCTTCACCAGTGCGTTGAGGAGGGGCATTGTTACTCGGATCAACGCACTCGTGAAGTGGATGTTTATTTACGTTGCATTGACTAAGTTGAGTTGTGTCGTTATCATGATCAGCTCATGATTGTTAAATAATAGTTATTGATATTTAATTAAAGGAAAATTAATAAGTTCTATTTAACTGTAATAACTTATTATAAATATTAAACTTAACGATTTTTATAATTTATTTTTCGATCGATTTCACAAATAGTTTTTCCCATGCAATGTTTAATTAAACTGAAGTGAGGAGGAGATTAGAATGTTCTAGACGTAGGAAGCGGTTTATATAAACAGATTCTTTTCCTTCCACGCTGGCTCTCTCTCCACTTCTGAATAGTGTTGTGTTTCTAGAATCTGTGAAGTTCTCGCCCAGATGTGAATATTTGTTAGTAGCGCTCGCTGAGCGAGCAATCACTTTTAAGAATGTTAAGTTAAGTATTATTTTCATTGTATTAGAAATGTTTTCATAATGAATGAATTAATTATTGGCTAGTCAGTATAATCGCAATACAGTATTATGTGATATTTTCTTATTTGCTTAGTTTACTTTATTTGTTTACTTTTCTGGAATTGTTTTATGAATGATTGAATAAACTTTATTTAGTAATTTTGTGTCCTGTGTAACTTTGACCACTGCCCACTCTGCGTCGATACCCTTCGGGGTTATCAGTATTCACTATATATAGTGAATAGATTAATAGTAGGTAAGTCGCTATAGCGAGTTTTGGCCGTAACCATTATCTTAAAAAAATCCTTTATTTTAAAATCTCACGGCAAGAAAGCGAAATCCCAAACCGGATGCAGTCGTGTGTCCGTCGCGTAAGCCGATAGTATCGTTTATGCCCCCTTCCTCCATTATTTCATTCATTTATGAGCCGCTCGCTCATTCATGGATGAGGTGACGCGTAACGCCCGGGGACGCTAATGGGCAGTGTGATACAGTAATACGTAATAAATACTCGACAGATATAGGACCCTGATAAGGACTATTGTTTAGAAGAGAAGCTATTAAAACCTGGTTGATATTGACACCGGCGACCTTTCACTGATGATGTTTATTGATGAGTTTTGCAACGTTTTGTGATCAGCAGCTGCTAGATCTAGGTTTTTTGAAGTTTGCTGGTATTATTTGTTTAAAAATTCTGTGTTTTATAAATCGAAGAATTAAATAATAGCACGATATCAAAAAACAGTTATTTATATATTTTAGAAGTTTCTATAAAAAGTTTAAAGATATTTTGTACCGTGTTTTCCATACAATTTGAAACATTTATAGTATATAAGATTCAGGTGAAATACTTCAGTAGAAAAATTACAGATATGCAATGAAGTTTATAAGAAATAGCACTTTTTTTAGAAATTTATTTACAAAGAGTTAAAAAAACCACTGAAAATATGTAACATGAATAACAGCGAACTAGAAAAACTTTACTTACGAACGTCGTCAGAACAGGTTACATAGACTTAAGGTTGTACTGTGTAAACAATGTCCATTTAAGAAAATAAAATCCAAACGATTTAAGACATAAACATACTTGGCTCTTTAAAGGTAAAGCATAATTTATTTTATGAATTATTAAATTTTTACATCATTCAGAATTCGAACTGTTTGGAAATAAGTATGTTTTTATTTCGTTCTTCTGTATTTAGCACGATTTACAATGTACTTTGGTTTTTGACACTTTTGGTGAATCGAAATTAGTGAATCGTATTAACAAAATGTATAATTTTCTCCTAAAGTTCATAAAGACATTAAGATATTTGTTAAAAAAAACTTGGACACTCATAGTTTTTCCTTCTAGATTTACAATATAAATGTCAAAGTGTTTTGGGTTACGTCGTTTTAACCAATTTTTGCCATTTAACGCCAACACTCACTGAAGAAATACTATTTCTGCGCTCGCATCACTGGATTTAGGGTTTCAATTGCACAAGAACCGTCGCCATGGTAAGTAATTTCTAAGAAATTTACTGAAAGCATCTCAAAGTTTAGCCAAACCAGTTGAGCAATTTCATGTTTGCCATAGCTTAGTCTCTTTGAAACAACGTTAAGCTGTGATTCAACAGTACCAAATGGAGCTCTAAACGTCAAGAGATTCCCAAATAAATAAAGGCAATCCCTTACAGTGATGTTAATTCTGGTTTTACACAGGATTAAAAGTGAGACGTCTTAAGAAATAGCTGTCAGTTCTGGAGAAAATATGCGAAATTCAAAGAAGCTTGAATTAAAAGTTGACGGTTGTTTCTGCGTACCCGGACGTAATGCCTGGAATTTATAAGTAAAATCTTGAGGTCTGACGAATTACAAGAAATAGTTTTTTTTACCTTAATTTATTTAAATTGCATTTAACCGCAATAGTTAATACTTTGAGAATTTATATTGTTATACAAAAACATTCTCAATATAATACATAATAAAAAATAACTGAAGATTTGATGCAGCAATCTAAAAAACATTTAAATTCGCGTGGTTAGGGGAAGATTCTTCCTAGCAATGGAAATCTCATTAATTTCATTGCGCATTTGTTTTTGGAAAAAAATTATATTATTTAATGGAGTTCGTTTAAAAACTATCATACCACTCAATCATTTGCTGCCTTTTACTAAATAGCAATACAATGTGTATCAAATATTGTTTTTGATGAAAGCCAACAGGAAATTTAGTGGTCTTATATTGTATTTTTCTGTTCTCCACTTAGTTAACTTTGGTTATCAATTTTCTTTCAAAATAAGAAAGATACTTTCCACCATTTTTACCTGTCTTAAGAAGAAAGATAAAAGAAACACAAAACCAAATAAAATAATCTATAATAGGTCCTTCCACATATATCGCTTTTTCAAACTATACATGGAATATCCCATACAACTCAAGTATTTGACTCCACAATGAAAGTAACCACATTCGATTCGTGTGGTCAGGTACAGAAGCCCAAAGTACTTCTAATGGATTCTTGATAGATCTCTAATGGATATACCCTCCCTCCCGTCACATGGCCCAGTTCACAAGATCCCAGATTGGCCATCGACTACAATATTGGAAGTAAAGAAGAATGAGGGAAATCCTTGCACGCGAAAATTCATTGCTGATAGCTGATGGGTCAAGTGCCTTTCGATGTTATAAATGGTAGGGTTTGGGGACTGGTCAGTGGGTGGTTAAATTATACGGTGCTCTCCACTCGCTGCTAATCTGGGAATTCTTACCGTCGAATGGTTTCGTGATTTTTTTTCATCCATTCCATATGTTGGCTTTTTAGTACCAAATGCATACTGTGGGGTTGAATACTGAAAATTGGTGACTACAATTCATCTAAAGGAAAACTCAAATTAATGTTATTCCTGGTTCTATGATTCTATCTAGAATTTGGATACAAAATTCTACACAGTTAAACAATTTAGTGCTTGGTTTCATCATGCTAATGGTTTTTACTAGCCGCAACGGCTGTGTGGTAAAATGTTTCACCGTATTTTAGGTATTTGGTTGAACCATTTTTCAGATTTTTGAAACAAAACCTGAGTAACGGTTCAACCTGATACCAAAATTAATTTGAAACAGCTACTAAAAACCATCAGTGAGGTGAAGCCAAGCACAAGTGTTAGCATACGACATGCGAGTTATCTACAACCATTGCCTTGTATGATATTTTAGTTTAGTTTAGTTTGAATTACCGTCACACTACCTTGTATGATGCATTGTGAACCTAACTTAATGGGATTTTCTGTGTAGCTTACCCTATTTTACCAAATTCGAAATGACATAGTTGTAGTACTAACTGCACGTTGTATGAGTCTGATTAGTTTAATTTTAGAAGGAAAAAGATTGGCAATTATATGTTTCTTATAATGGGCTTAGAATTACTTCGATTTTTGAAGTCCGATTATCATCGAATAGTAGAAATAGTGAAATAAGTAAGAGAAATAATAAATAACAGGGACGTGTAATAGAGGGTAATAAAATGTTTGATTATATTTTGCGAAGATTTACAAATTATCTTAAATATACTTTTCTCAAAAATAAATGTCAATAGTTAAACCTACTTGCAAACTGGTTAAAATAAATCAGTAATAAATATAATAACAACAAAAAACGTATAACGAATTCAATGACGTTAAAATTAAATATCGGTTCAATATTTATCTTTCCCTAACAAGTGAAATCAATCAAACCAATTTCATTCATCCGCCTCTTCATTTTACCACACATGTACCAATCTTTTTTTCCCGATCGGCCCTAAACTGATTTAAAGCAATCACTTTACCCCCTCTAGGAAATAAAAACAGCGCAAAAACACGTACCCTAATAACCGCTTTTGTGTAATTGGCATACGGGTATCGCGGAATGACAGAATCGAAAAAACACGATTAAAAAAAGCCTCCTCTGGCAAATCGCGTCAAAGGAAGACGATTGAAATTTGACTACCCTGGTTTGGAGATATTCTAACCGATATTTTTTGCTAAAGGTGAGTTTCGGATTTGAAATTCAAACTATTACACATTTTCTTAAGAGGAAACTAAATTTTTGGGTGAACGTGAAAAAAATACGAGCTAGAACACACTGCAATGTTTTATCTTCATATGCAAGAGCTTTAATTCTTAATTTTGTTGAAAATCAGTCTCTATCAGTTAAAGTTTTGCCAATCCGAAATGTGATTTGATTGTGAGGGGGCTAATATGCCCTGTGTGTGTTATAAGAGACAGAGGGCTTGGTGTATTCGGGGAGTAAATAAATATGGGGCTCCCGTGTCTGTATTATCCGAGCCCTGTGTAGCGGATAATGAAGGCCGCGGATAACAAGGTGCCTCTTTTCTCGCTCTTGATCTTTCGGGAAGAGAAGTCAGCATGTTACAAGTTTTGGCGATGAATTCCTCGCTTGGCCACATGCCCATTATATCAAAGATCAAAAGACATTAATCTGACTAAATATCTTTAAAACGACGGTAAAATGAGCATCAATATGTAAAAGGGTATCTAAATAACCTCTTTTTGCTAATGTAAACAGTCTTCGACATGTTCATGTTGTGTTCTATTTATCCTACTAGACGAAATGTTAATCATTCTTAAAAAACATTATTATTCATTTTCAATGTAGAATTACTCAAAATCGTCATTTCGGAGTATTTTAATGGGCATCAAAGTCAAACGTAATGGGCATTTTAAAGGATATGGAGTGACAAATAGTTTAATAACGATGCTAAAAGGTGGTCCACAATTGCACATTTTTTTCTGGGGCTTATTTCTTATAATTTTATTTCATATTTTTCAATGTCATAATATATTTAAGTACATACATAATACAATATGGAATGCAAAATTTTAGATTTAAAATAAGAAAAAGTAAAATAAAAAAAATGTTAAAACGTTTACTCTAATTGATGGACTGAAACTTATTTTTTCTATGCCATAACATCTAAGATATTAAAGATGAAATGATGTATAAAAAAATTATGTTCAAAGCCTGAAATTGGATATCTCTCCCAATTTATCTGCCTTCCCCCCTTTACTTTCAATATCCTTCACCGAAACAGGAATAATTCCACTGGTTCATGAGTTTTCTCTTCGAATTTCACAATCATATGGACATTGTCTTTTTTAACACAATAAGCAGTTTTAAACAAAAAGTTTAAAAAAATATCTTCCCCCCTTTACCTCCCTCCTTTACTTTCAATATCCTTCACCGAAACAGAAATAATTCCACTGGTTCATGAGTTTTCTCTACGAATTTCAAAATCATATGGATATTGTTTTTTTTAACACAATAAGCAGTTTTAAACAAAAAGTTAAAAAGAATCCTCACGCATAAATAATTGTTAAAATTAACTTTTACTAACTATATATAATGTTCCATTGGCGTAGCTCCCTGGTCGCCAAACATCTCGTCCTTCCGCCAACCCTAGGCGCCTTGGGCAAAAGGGCGCACAATCTGTCACCAGTCTGCGTTTAGAAGACTTTAATTTCCGCCATCCCCGACATGTTTGGCTGCGCCCCGGCAATGTAGCATTGTGATCACTCTTGTTGTACACACAAGCCCCGGGCATCACCAATGCCTGCTTTATTATATTGAGAGAGCGGGTCTCTCTTGAACCTAGCACTGATTTCGAATAGTTGTAACTTCTATTTTGCTGATTTAGAGTTACAAACATCGGAAAAGGAAAAATAAAGTGGAGGCCAATGATCAAAGACCATATTGTCATAGATCATTTAATTACTTTTAATTATGATTTATCATAAAATAACACATAATTTGTTTGATTCGTAATAATTTAACGAAAAGTCTAGATCCAGTACCATACTACTTTTTCATCCAAACTATCGGTTACATTTATGTCACACCATTACATAGAGTATTAGCTGTCTGTGATATTGGGATCTGTGATCAAGGTGTAAAATAATAATAAATAATAATCGTTGCACTTGGTTTTTAAACCTTTGTTGATGCCACTTCCGCCAATGAGAACGTTTGCCCCCTTCCGGTTGGAATTAATTAATATTTCCGAGACCTTTTCGTATGTGTAATGACATTATACCAGAAGAATTCTTCGTTTTAAAAAAGATTTGTCACGGGTTTTATTTGCTTAAATGACATTTATTTTATCTGTGTCTAAATAAATAAAGAAGATTGATCTCGGATTGGAGTTATATTGAACAACTTAGAGTTCATCTTATTTATACTACATAGATTTTTAAAGTAGTAGTTCATTGTACCGTTTGGATTTCTGACTAACGTTCGGGTGTTATGGATTCTGTTTTATGCTTGGACCACTCATATAATACACAAATTGTAATTTCTGAACTCAAATGATGTCTTTGTATAAAATACTTGCCATCAAAGTAATTAGTTATTATAAAAAACTACTGTAAGATGTATTTTTTTTCGCTTGAAGTTGAGGCATTCTAAATTGGTCATTTGTTTTATTTACGTTTTAGCTACATAAATCATGTACATTAGTTGTGATATTTAAACAAATGGCGGTATTTTGGGTTGAAGTAGCAAAACTGCAAATGGGAAAGCTTGACCGAAATCACTAAGGGCACGAAAAAGAAGCTAGCAATTTGTGTTTGCTAGATTCATGAGTAATATGTCTTGGAATACTTTACTTAAATCTTAAGTTTTGTATATTACTTAAAATGAGAAATTTAAAAGTCAAAAAACGAAAACTGGGTCAAGTGTTCCTGATACCATCTATCTCCATTAATTAATATTCACTAATTGTAACATGGAAAAACTGTATAAAGATAGCAGGTAACTTGTTCTCAAAAAACTTTTTATATAGTTTCTATTTGTGTGTTTTTAAAACTGTAACTGTACTTGAAGATGCTACATATAGTCGTATCCTTTTCAAATATTATAAACTATAAACCACCATTTAAAAATATAATCATATCAAAATACAATAGACGAGTACCCCAGATTTCCATCTGTTATTCATATTAGTTTCATTTCAAGCCCCGTGTCAGTTTTAAGTTCCTCAGTTATAACATGGTAGTTTCATCTTGTACATTTTTTATCGGTAATGATAGCCCAGACTTCTAATGAAATGAAGAGGGAAGAGCCTCATTCAAAAAACGGCCCAGTGCTCAATTAAGGGTAAAATAGCTGCTTGAAATGGCGCCGACAAAACAAGAGATAATAACATATCCTGTGCTTATTTGAGCTGTTATATTCTATCAAAACCATAATTGCTTTAAGTTTTATATTTTACTCTATTTTGAAATATTTTGTGCAGGAAGTTTAGATGTTTAACGAGAGTTTATATAATATATACATGTTTACAGTAATCAAATTAATTGATCTTTTATAGAACTTTTACATTATGTACAAGCATGTAATCGTTGTCAACAATTAATATTTTAATATTTTTTGAAGACATCAACGACTAATTTTGACGTTTTACAATAATTTGTTTAGATTATCAAAGTTAATGTTTTTTATTATTGCATTATACCAGTACTAATTAAAAAAAGTTATACTACTGATTTCTTATCAAATCAGTAAATACCTTATAAATATAATCATGATAGACCGAATTTCTATAAACTAATTTCATTAGACGTCAAGTTGAGGGTTCAATAAGCGTCGCTAACAATCTACAAAAAACATAACTGTTAAAAATTATTTTAGGTAATAAGTAAGACATACCAATGTCGAATGAACCTATAAATAAAACATTTTGATCATATAAAACATAAAACAATCAGTGTGAAACGATGAATAACTTAAACATACCTATTTTTCTGACTTCACTTTGTCATTTTCTTTGACAAAGTGAGTGTCTCTGTCATGTCTCTTGCCCAACGTTCTTTTATCCCGGCCTGGGATCAAAAGCGAGCCCAAAGTAACGAGTACGAAAAACCTTCTAATCTCTACAATAATATGTCATTGTGTTTAAAATTCATAATTTTTAAGACATAATTAATATTAATAGCAATCTGTAAATAATTAAAATATTTAAAATATGTTTAGGTATAAATTAAAGCCGTACAAAATCATGAATAAAACACTTTGATTATACAAATAACGAAACGGAAAAAAAGAGTGTAAGATGTAAGACAGTGAATAACTAATATGCCTCCTTATTCCTAACCATCATTTTGTTGATAAGTTAAGCAACAGTGACCAAATTTCATCTTGTGTTTTATCCATCATTCTTCATTTCCGCTCTTAATCAGGAGTAAGGCCGAAGTAACGAAAGGGACTTGCCCAAAAAATATTTCGATTGTACAGAATATGCAAACCCAAAAATGATTTTTAAAAATAAAACTGAGTTTAAAAAACTTGCACATACCTATTGTAGCAATTATGTTGTAAAATCATTTCAGTAAAAGCGACATCGTCACTTGACCAGGGTTGTAAATTACGGGGCGTTATTGGCTGTGTAAAAGCTCCTAAAGGAGAACTGACACACATTGAGAGTTCAAGGACCTATAAAGAAAGATATTTGTTTGAAATACTTATATTAGATTGTACCATTGTAGAATGGACCTGCCTAAAACATTTCGATTATATAAAATGAGTAGCAGCATATAAAATGAGTATAAAACATATATTACAGCATATAAAATGAGTATAAAACAGTGAATAACTAACTAATGCCTGCCTATTTCCAACCATCATTACAATTATCAATTCAGAAATAGCGACAAGATTCCGTCATGTCGCCTATCCACCAGTCGTCAATCCCGTCTTAAATCTGGAGTAAGGGACAACAAGTGGACTAAACTCTTCAATATGTACAATGAAGTTTCATTCGAAGTAAAGTAGACACAATTAAGGTTCAATGGCTGTTGTTAACAATCTATAAAGAAAGAAAACTGCTTTAATTGCTTACAATTGCTTATAGGTAAAATTAAAATTGTACTATTGCAGAATGAACCTGCCTAAAACATTTGGGTCATACAGTATACTGTAAAATGAGTGTAAAACAGTGAATAACTAACTATTGCCCGCCAATTTCCAACCATAAGTTTTTAATCAATTTTCAAATAAGAAGAGGACTAAACATATCAGTCTGTACAATCAAATTTCATTAGGAGCCAAATGGATCAACAAGAGAGTTCAATGACAATTGCTAACAATATAACTTTTACAAATACTTTTGGGTACGAAGTAAGTTGCGCCATTATATACTGGATCCACCTAAAATGTTTTGGTTATGCAGTATGCACAACAAATAAAACGAGTGTAAAACAATGAATTACTATTTAATGCATACCAATTTCCAACCATCATTTTATTTATCAATTCACCAAAAGCAACTAGGTCATCAGCGACCAGATTCCGTCATGTCTCCCATCCACGATCCTTCAATCCCGGCCCTAATCCGGAGTAAGGCCGAAATAACAAGAGGACTAGCACCCCTCCAATCTGTACTCAATTTTGCGTGAGGTGTCAAATGGACTTCGTAAGGGGTCACGCGTGAGGGTTCGATGAACAACACGTGGCGCGTTCACAGATCAGACCCCCAACCCCCATTTACCAGTTGGGGGATCAAGGATTGAGTAACAGCTGAAAAAGGGCACCACCCTTTGGGGCTATTAGAGGAGGAACCGATTTTAAATGGGTTTTAAATAAATTGAATTGAATAACTGCTGAAGGAAATAACTAGTTTGGTTTGAATGGCTTGTTGTAGCAATTTGAAACAAATTGAAAACATTTGAGCGAGTTCTGAATGTTCATCATTTGCTGACACAGCATTAATTAAAAAATTTAAATCTATTTTTTTTAAAGTTTAAGTTTGAACCTCGAATTTTATAGGAGCATAATGTAGCCACAAAATCAAAAATAAAAATAATATAGTTTAGTGTTGCTTTGGGGGCACTTTTGACAAAATTATTACCAATAGAGTTTTCATAATAAACTCTGATGGTTAACCCTTTCAGTCCCAGTGATGCCATTTGGCATCATCACTTTCAATATTTTTTTTCAAAATGTTTATGTGCCGCTATGACATCCAAACACACATCATTCGATTCTTCACACTTTGTTCTATCAGACAAAATTTTACTTTAATCTCAATAGAAGTCATAACTACTATTTTTTTTATTTAGAAAATAGTCAACAAGCGTTTCTCTTGATTTTTGATAAGTTCACTTCAGTTCCACATATTTAAAACACAATTTAAACTATTTCGGTTAAAATAATTACTAAATTTTTTTTTAATAATATATTCAGATACCTTAAAATATATAACTCGAAGTGTTTTTAGGTAATATATAATTTTTTATTTTGTTGTTTTCCACAGTTAAAGAATTTTGGATTTGTTTCAAAAACTATATAAAAAAATTAAATTGATTTTTTTTTCTTATGGAATTCGTATATTTGACCTAAAATAAGCTTATTTTGTGAATATCAGATGTTTCTGTAGTGTAGTAAATTTTTGGGACTGAAAGGGTTAAAATAATTTTCAAAATGTTTGTCAGTATTTTCATTTCAAGTTCAACGCTAAAAATATAAATGCTTTTAAGTGGAACCTCAAACAAGAAAAAATCACCCTTTTTATAGATCAATTTGCAATTTTTTCGTGTCACAAAGTAAAATGTCAATTGCATAACCAAAATATCTTCTATAAAGTTTTTTTTTAGCTATTTTATAAAATTTGCATTTCTCAATGTTATGCTTGAAGGTCTAGGAACACATATCAGCAAAAACTACTCGAACAATTTTTTTTTATCGACATTTGAGCGAGTTCCGAATGTCCATCATTTGCTGAAACAGCATTAATTAAAAATTTATATCTATTTTTTTAAGTTTAAGTTTGAACCTTGAATTTTATAGGAGCATAATTTAGCCACAAAATCAAAAATAAAAATAATATAGTTTAGTGTTGCTTTGGGGGCACTTTTGACAAAATCGTTACCAATAGAGTTTTTATAATAAACTCCGGTTACAGTAATTTTCTGGTGTTTGTCAGTATTTTCATTTCAAATTCAACGTTAAAGATATAAATGCTTTCAAGTTTATCCTCAAACATGAAAACTTCACCCTTTTTATCGAACAATTTGCAATGAAGGCTATTTGAAGCTTAGTTCGCTTTTGAAAAGAATGGAATGATGTGCAACTACAAGATTAATAAATTGACAATCGAATAATTTTTTCCCCTCAGAAATAAATAAATATTCCTCAATGTCGGTTTTATTTATTACCTTTCAGAAAATAAAATTGATATATTTGTTTCACTTGATACTTCACGTAGTTTAGATCCAAATATGCATATTTGCATATTTATTTTTGTTTAAGATTGAAAACATATAAATAAGGAATTTTTTTTACCAAAGCTGTACATTTTAATATGATCATTCAATATAACTGGTTTCTATAACCATATTTTCATTATCGAGATTAAGACAGTTTGAATGTAAGTATATGCAATACCACTTAAATTTCAGAGTATTTATCTTCATAAATTATAAACACGCTTTAAATTCATTCGAAGACTATTTAAAAACGAATTCAATAACCATTTCCATATCCCTCCTTCTGGAAAATTTAACTGGAGAAACAATTAATCTTACCACAGCTACGTGCATTAGACAGATTCTGCTAACAAATGAAATTTTTTCCACTTGAGCCTTCAGCTATATCCTCTCTTGAAGAGCGACGAAATTTGCATAAAATAAGCCGTCACGAGAGGATCTGATTCCTCTTGATTTAAAACGATTCAACATTAGTACAGAGGGAATGGATGAAGTGAGATCACTTATAAAAAGATATGCATGCTTAAGCATTTCAACTACTTTGGTTTAGCAGCGTTGTAAATAAACAATTGGCATATTTTAAGTACTAATTTTTCGGGTATGAGCTTTGTAATGGAAGACTGTGCAAATTTTTAAATTCAATTCTTTTCAGTTAGTTATTTTTATGAAAAGCGAGTATTTAGTGGTGTAATGAGTAATTAAATATACTAATGATCAAATGGGCCAATTAAATTAAAGTAAGTTAAATTATTCAATGTAATTAAATAGCTGCATGCTTATGGAATGAGCGTTCATTGAGTAGAGTCAGTTCGTGGGTTAAATATTTTTTTTTATCTTCAAGCTAAACTCACATATTGGCTATCATTATTTAGCAGGTTTTAAAATTGCAAATTATGTATTGACTTCATTGAAGTGCTAGAAAAGGTTTTAAGAAATCAGCAGAAATATTGCGTTAATGTACTTTGTTTTCGTAACTCTCTCAACTGACAAATAGTGGTGTTTTTTGAAGGACTTAAAATAGACTCTAAAAAAGTAGCTTAATAAAAATGTCCTGATACAGCTTTCTTAAGCCAACGCGTATTCTCGGGAATGTGAAAAGTACTGCATAATATGCTCTGATGAAGACGTGTCTGTAGGAAATGTGGAACTGCACGGCTGTCTTTGCGAAGGGAACATTTATAATGTTTATTTTTAGAGTTTTCAGTAGAATTAATCTTTTCCATCATTTGATAACTTGCTCATTGAGCTTGGGGCAATCGTTTTTAAAGAGGATGAGAAATAATTTTTGGACACGCGATACAGCCCTTAGAAGCATTAGAAACATTAATCATAAGAAATGGTTTCTAAATGTCAGTAAGATAGCCTCTGGCTACATTGAAATATTAAAAACAACCCATTATAAGAATTTTTTTTAAATGAAAAAGGACTTTGGAATGTAGACTTTACCTTCAAGAAAGCTTACAGAGTCACATAACTACAACTACACTCTTAAAACGAATGAGTGATTTTAACTCAGTCTGAGTTAATTTTCACTCCTCCAGTCAGGAAAATGCACTTCCCCGAAAGGAGTGGATCCTTTGTGTGTTAAACCTTCGACAGGATACCTCCAAACAAGTGATTTTTAACTCAGTCTGAGTTAATATTCTCTCCTTTCCAGTGTCGAAAATGCACTTCTTATACTGGAGTGGATTTCACTCTTTTGTTTTAAAAGTGTATGCGAGTCAAAAACTATTTTAATGCTATTCAGCTAAGTTTCATTTCCTTTATGAATATGATACCAAAAACAATATTTATATAAGAAATGTAATAACGAAAAGGTACTTTGATGATGATTTTTTTTTACTTTTATCATAACGCATTTGAAAAAAAATACCTTTATTTATAAAACCTTTAAAACTAAAAGATTATTTTAAGTCACTTGGAAAACTTCTACAAAATCAATAAACCCAAAGTTAACGTTATTTGATTATTAATACAAGCTATTTAAGTGCAGCACTGTACAAACTTAGATATGAAACCCGTTGAATTTTTTAGGGTTATTTAACTATTTACCCGTTAGCTATTTAGCTATTTACCCATTAAAACAATTATTCTACTCCCCAGATAAATGACAATATTATACCAAAGAAAATTAAAAACCTTCTTCTACTTCCAACCCTACCAAATCCCATTTATCACTAGCAACTTCAGCACTCAAGCCCCATCAATTTACAGGTTGTGCTCATCAGAAGGACAGGAAGAAATCATCCGTGCGAATTGGACCCACCCTGACCAGATGACCGGTGCTGGAAGAGCAAGATGAGGAGAGTTAACGGATGACCGCTAGTCTTCCAAAGAGATGACCAGATATTGGGTTTTATTTGAGTTGGGTTTTGTAAACTGTTATTTTTGCTATTGTTTTTTTAAGGAAATAATAGAATAGGATAATTGAAGAGCTTAGTGGAAGAACGTGCTAAGTGACATTTTTGAAAAATTTCAATTTTTTGTGTCAATGAATATGTTATTCTATACTTTATATAAAGATAACAAGATTTAACCTTTTCATAAACTTTAAAGTGTTTGGTTTGCACTTAGATGGGTTCAAAATGGCATTTATAAAAAGTAAAATCTATACTAACTTAAAGATCATTTTATCGTTTTCAACTTTTTGTCACTTAGCACAGTCTTTCACTAAGTTCTTCATTTGGAAAGGAGGGTAAATTAAATGTAGAATTTTTCACTACATTCTTCCCTTTCAATATTTTTAGGTAAGGAATATCATGTACGAATATCTTCTTCCTTAGTTATCCCTATATTCATTTAGCTATTCACTGAACTATATATATATTTCTTTGGATTAAGCATTTTACTGGATTAAGTAATACACTGTAAATTTCTGTATCGTCTACTAAAACATAAATTTTAGATGTCAAGCCATTTGAACTCCATTAAAAAAACAAATGGAAAGGATTAAGAGTTATTTTATTGTGCATCCCTTGCCACCTCATCCCAGTACCGTTGGTCTGATAGATGCCAAGTAGCTGGGAAGGCGTGAGATTGGAATGGTGGCATGTGACAGAGTGGTCAAATATACGAAAGAGGATGGCCATGATGGCCGGAGAGCACGAATTCTTTGCCTGATGAGGCGCCCGCATCAGAGGAAGTGTCAGATGCCCAATTGAGCAATACATACAAGTGTATGGGACTGGCTCGGTTCCGTTTGTGTGCATTTGTTTCTGTAGGGTTGATATGAAACTAGCATGATGCAAATAATTTATTTGGAATCTTTGTCTTTAGAAGTGTCAGTTGGGTGATTGGGCTATACATACAAGTATATTTCACTCCAAAGACCTATTTCATAGTTTTTCTTGTAACTTTTTTTTTTTTTTTTGGGGGGGGGTGGGCAAAACTTCTATTTCGAAAGTGGATTCCCAAAAATTCAATCTGTTAACATTGGCTCTATTCATATAAGGAAATTCAAGATACAAGTACGTTTGTCTGAGGTTACCAGTTGGTTGATAGGAAATCCCTATTCAACTAACGTGGGAAGCTACCTGCAAAATTATTTCCATATTTTTTAAGGATTTGTTGATTTTATTTGAAAATGTTTGTAACGGAGAATCTTTGATCATAGTAAGTTTTCAATTGAAAAAAAAACGAAGGAAATGACACGGAAATGTGGCAAAAATGTCATTTAATTCTAAAGTATAATAAATGAAAACAGATTAATATTTTAAGGCAACTTTTAGTTGTAAGTTCTTGAATTGTTTTTTTTTATATTTTAATACCTAAAAAGAGTGCACGTAAAAGAATCTTAAGAAGTTCATTGAAAAGTAAATGATTCAAGCGATAATAAAGAGCTACTTCTTATCTTGAACGATAATGTAAGGGAACATACACATTATATGGAATTAAGCATAATAATTCCTCCTACTGTTTTCTCACGCTACGTAATATCAGGTTTTAAAATCCTCTACTCATCCTAATGACGGATGCCTTAGCTACTGACAAGAGAGTTTATTGATAAAAGAGACGCAACATGTTCATGGCTCATAAAGTTCAGTGAAGGTGAATGTAGTTCACACGGTGTCTGTATTTGCTGTAGCATGTGTGATTCTCTCAGTCTAAATATTCTAATAAAAGTTCATGAAGCAGGAGGTGAATTTGAATTGATATTCGATGTATCTGGATCGATTTATTTCGTTTAACCATTTTTTGAATGAATGAAATTTTTCTTGTGTTACTTTCGAAATTTAATATTTAAGCTTTTTCATTTATTAAATACTGTAGATGTTTTTTTTGTGCAAGCATGTAAACCAAATAAAACTTTTTTAATAACAAGGTGTCTCTCTTTTTTACTGTAGCCGTGTGATTATCTCAGTGTAAAAATTCACGAAATTTGACAAGTTTACGAAGCAGGAGGTGCATTTAAATCAATATTTTGCTTGAACATTTTTGAATGAATGAAATTTCACTATACCTTATTGCATTGTCCATCGTTAAATATTAGGCTTCATTCCCATTTCTTAAAAACTGCAGCTTATTATTTTTTTGTAAGTTAGTTTTTACTTTAAAAAAAACTTGATTTATTTATCTGGGACATAGAATTTTAAAACTCATGAGTTTTGCTGAGCCTAATAAGTTATTACGCTGTTCATAATAAGACATAATGTTGTGAAAAATTATGCTGTTCCAAGAGAACTTAACAAATAGGATAAAGTTGAATGTCATTTTTTACAAAATTGAAATTCTTATTTCAATTTTCTTACACTTTCATGCAATGTAAATATACAGAAATGTATTCTATAAAAGTGGGTTATTTTTTACTTTATGTATTTCTTAGTTTAAATTTAGTAGAATTGCGCTAATTTTAATTGAAAATAATAAATATCTTCCAATATAATTGTAACAAGTTTCATGTTCTAAGTTTATTGGATTTTGTAACCGTGGTGGGTTTTGAATTGTAAGCATCAATGGGGAATTCCTATTGCACCTAACACTAGAAAGTGATTTCCTTTGAGTGAAAATTGAATATTCGTCTGTTCTCTATGTCCAGCTCAACGCACAGAGCAAAATATTAAAAGACATCTATTGAAGGGTCGATTTGCAAAATTTAAACTTTCCCAACTACGAGTAAGATATTGGGTCCGGTCCATTCATTAGCGACTTTTGACAACCGTAAATTCAATTGATTGAACTCACTAATAAACGTGACGGACCCTATATCTTAGTTACACACTATAGAATGTAAATTATTGCAGCTAGACCCTTCTATTAATATTAAAAGTTTTAATTTTTCTAACACATTTAGTTGAACTACAATTTTCTTCCGCTCTAATTACATTAATATTTAAAACATAACACACTGATTATTCTTTGACATTCATTAACACTTCAGACAAAATTGAGAAATATCTGAATTATAACGTGTTGAAATGGCTTTTAAAATTTCATGTTGAGAAAACAATTTGACACAGCTTTATTCCTTTGTCCATTTAGTTTTATACCTCAGTTGGTTAAGAACTCAATTGGTATGCCAAAGCCACAAAAATACAATCTCCAGTAACATTAAAAGCTTAAACATCGGAAATGATACCCCAAAAACAAAGAAAACGTCCCCCCATTTTGATTGAACGTGAATCAAAACCTCCGAAGCGAATACAGGCGGGCAAGGGAGCATATCCCAATCCATCTTCATACAAGGCAATCAATCCTTTACAAAATATGGGAGACACTGTAAACAGAAATGGAAGGAAATATGACATTTCATCATTAGAAATGAAAAGGAACAGAACTGTTATAATGGGAAGTTGAATAGCTTGAAGATGATGCTAAATTATGGCCCTTTGCTGGTTTTTTGCATGCTTCAGGAAACCTATCCCACGGTTATGCAAATGTTTATGGAGATTTGATGTCCGATAACAGGGGCTATGAAGGTATTATTTCAGTTTCTGCTCAGTGCATGGGATCAGGTTTGAATTTGGAAGTTATTACATGATCTTTAAACGTGACATTTGTGCAAATATTGTCTAGACATTGATATGTTGTCCTTCATTTTTTTTAGCTATGATTTAAGTCTTGGAGAGACTTGCACTCTTAAAACAAAAGAGTGAAATACACTCCAGTTGGAGAAGTGCATTTTCGACACCGTAAAGGCATGCATATTTCCTCAGACTGAGTTAAAATCACTCGTTTGGAGTGATCCTGTCGGAGGTTTAACACACAAAGGATCCACTCCAAAAGGAGAAGTGCATTTTCCAGTCTGGAGGAGTGAAATCCACTCAGACTGAGTTAAATTCGGAGTGTTTGTTTTAAGAGTGTGGTTATAGTGGATTGGAAATGCTAAACGAAAAAAAATGTCAAGCTTTGATTGGAGAATTAATGTCACGTGGCAGCAAAGCTATTATTTTCCTTGTTAATAGATCGACGATCGTATTTTATCAACAGGAGCACAGAACGAAGGAAACGAATGAATGAAAGTTGGAAGGAACTACGTATGTTGACCCAAGCCAATTACATGAACTTATTTAACAATATAATTTAGGATTATTTTCTATAATTTAGGATTGTAATGTATAATTAAATGTTACTTTTCCGCGTCTGACAAGAATACATTGATGCTATGTACTCATGTCTATATATTTATTTCATTCCTTTCGTAGTGTCTTACTCTTCAACAATTTACTTTCCAATATGCATAATGGTAGTTAGTCATATAATAGTAAGGTTATTTATAGTTTTAATAGTATATCAATGTGCAAGAATATTATTAAGAAGTTAGTTGAAGCTATTCTCTTAAAAAATAATCTAAATACTTAAAACGCATTATTTTGCTGGACCATTAGGTATAGCATAGAGTCGTTGCTAAGCTTATATATATTAATATTATCTTTTCTTAATGCATTGATGTGAAAAACCGTGTAGATTATTCAGTTCCGATTATGAAGACAAACATTGTTTCCATCATCACGTATTTAGTTGTGCGTAATTGACCAAGCCTTAAATCCTTTTAATCGCTTTCGGTGATGCGCCTGTGATGATTTGTCAACAAAGGAATGAATAAAAGAAATTGATATATGTTTTAGCTATCTGTTTCTATAAATGCAATTAAATTGTTGAATATTTGATTTGAAGTTTCTGAGTAGTTCAGTTGCATAGCTTGCCTCTTAATAATCAAATTTAGTTCAAGAAACATAACATAATTAAAAGCAAGCGTAGTTTACACAACACTGGAATTTTTAACGATATCCAAAAATATTGTTTTTGCATATAGATAGCTTTCTCATTAGTCTCACGTACATAATCCTGTATTATTGGTTTTCTAAAAGCTTTGCAACTATTTTTATAGTTTATGGTTCATGCAAATAAGTTGTTTTACTAGCCCTATATTGTTTCCTCACCTCCTGTCATAGGTTCGGCAAATTAGCTAACTTATGTAATAAATATGATTTAGTATATGCAACCAGTTATTGAGTATGTATTTTTATTTGTCCAATAAAACAAATTAATTACAAACCTAAATAAATCTAACTAAATATAAACCATAGTGTAAAAAATCGTTGTCGATTTTATTGAGTAACCTTACACTTAATTTATGTATTAACGTTATTCTATAAAATTGGTGCATCGTTACTCCATGCCCATGTCCAATGGGTTTCCACCCATTTTACGGAGCAACGTAACGCGGAACGTTTTCACAGAGAGAGAATATTTATTCTTTTGATTAAAATAAAGCTTATCATACTATAATTAATTACCTTCAACAATTAAAGAATTTTTAAAAAATATTCAAACCGAATTTCCGCAATATAACCTTACCAATTCAATTTCGACCATTTAAAGGATGATCAATTTGGTTGAAGTGTAATCTTGTTTTCACTGCATGAGATTAAAATTTAAAAATTTGAACTGAAATTTTAATTTCTTTAAATTGTTTTAAAATTCTATGTCTTTAGCAAATCATTATAAATAACTGTGCTATAAATTTTGATATTTAGTAAAATTATAGCAGTGCCATAATTTTTTTAATATTTAGTAAAATTATAACATTTTAATAATTTTACGCATTAAGTGTTTTGCTGAAAAACTGACAGTCAAATAACGGCTATATACGTCTGTATTCCTTAAAGGGTTAAAGTGAAAAATAATCATTTTACAAGATCTATATGACACATTTCTAACAAAATATATTGTCTCCCGGATGGCCGACTGGTTTGGACCATTACGCTATCATTCTGCTCGCTGTAACGGGTGCTGGTTGGATTCCCGCCTTCGCCCTGGGTGTACGTCCTTTCGTTGTGACAGTAAAAATTCCTTTTGTGACTGACTTACTTGACGAAGGCTTATAAAGCGGGTCTCTGATCAAGCACACAATCTGGAATATTTATGTATCTACCCTTACCCTAACAAAATATCAAGTCCAAATATAAAGTTCTACATCTTCCGACTAGGATAGCTCCCTATAATAGAAGACAGGAGTTATAGAGGTGTCGTCTTCCCTCCACGACGTGTTCTGAAATGGCGTCGCTTCTCTCACTTCCTCTGAGAGCAATCCACCCTGACAACAACTGCCCAGCCCACCTCCGAGGAGAGAACTTCTTGTGTCTGAGTTCTTTACAAGAAACAGAAGTTGCTTGGTTAAGTTAATTTTTAAGATATGTATATAAATAGGGAAATAGATGTAACTAATAATAGATGAACTGATAAGATATTTTTTTTAATATCAGGAAACTTCTCACTGCAATTGTCAAATTTTTAAGTACAGTTTCTTGTTTTTTTTTAATTACTTGTGACCTTTATTCGTTTCCTTTTTTTCAATCATGTAGTATGTTTGTTTTTCATGCAATACAAGAGCAATGGTGATTTGTTATATAGTTTCTGGGAATGAGTGTTGGGAAAGTTGTACTGTAGTATGTACTGATAAAAATTTAGTGATGATCGCATAGTGCACGTTCGTTCACGTTCAACAACTTCTTGTAACTATAAGAAGTTGTTGAACGTGAGTAAGTGACTTATATTAGTTTCTTTTACTTATTAATGGAATAATATTTTGAAATTGTGCGGCAATAGTTTAAAAAAACATTGACAAGTAAAATCAAATTTGGTCCAGGCAGTGGGAAATAGGAGGCTCTCTTGATTATTTTTATTGTGTTAGGAAAAGTGCAAGATGTATTTGTGAAGTGAGAAAAAAACAGCTCTGCGTAGAAATAGTAATGTACAAGAAAAAGTTAAAAAAAAAACCATTTAAATAATCTAAACAGAAGAAAACCCTAAAACCCTTAAATTATCTAAACAGAACCGGTGACAAAACCAACACGGTGATTTCCTCCATCCCTGATGCAGCTCACACACACGAAGAGAGAGCGCTTCAGCAATTCCTCCGTTTTAATATTCCGCCGATGTCCCAAAGACCGTCTATGGGATTAAGGCGATAAGCGACGTGTTGGGTTGTCAAGATCTTTATTTAGAGGCAGGAGAGATAGGGCAAGACATTGTTTTTCCAAGGTGAAAACATGGATCACTTGAGCCCCGCTGCTGATGCGATGCTTGAAGCTGATACCTGACGGAGCGATAAGGATTGGGTATTCAAAGGGGTTGTGTGTGATGGCTTGATTGAAATTGTTGGAGAAGTTTTGTTTGATGTGTGTTCGTTTAGAATTATTGTTTAGACCTCTGAAGACTCTCGGCCGTGGTGGGTATGGAGATGGGTGGAGGGTGTAGTTTTTTGTTGTGTCCCAAGATTTTACTTAAAAAAAATAGTGAATCAGTCCATTCTCAGTATTGTAGTTCCGATTATAAAAGTGTTAAAAAAGTCGTACTTTTATTTTCCAAACTTAAGAGTAATTTTATCTTTCTTAAGTAACCGAAATTGTGGGCGTGTGTGATGATCGTCTTCTAATAAAGTGAACTACTTTCTTAACTTTGGAAAATAGAAGTAAGACTTTTTTTCCAAAATTTTTTTGTAACTTTTCTTAAAAGGATTATGAAAAATTAAAGGCTGTAAGGGCAATAAAAGTTTTGTAGTGTATTTGCATTTTGAATATGTTTTGTTGCTATAAATTAATGTTACTTAGCGTCTATCTTATTAACAATTCTTTTAAAGAGGATTACAAATGTAAGTTTTACTTTTAATACAGTTTGTCTACCCTAAAATAATAATGAATTAAGGCTTTAGAAAAAATTATCTATAATAAGTCTATGCTGCACTATATAACTACGTAGAAAAGTGATACTTCTATCATGTTTACTCCATTGGATACGTGTCATATCATCACTATTTCGTTAAAGTTCGAAATTATCTTGTGTTTGAAGCGGAAAATATAACTTTTTCCAATAACTATTGGTAAACATCATTTTAAGTGATTCACGCTCTCCTTTTTTTGAAAACTGTTATGCCTCATCAAACTTTCCGAAAAAGTGGCGCATTTGTCAACATTGACTTTTTGAGTCAACACTACTTTATGTACGCAACTTATAAACTAAAATGGAATATAGCTTCTTATGAATATTCAGTTACTTTGTCCACTAAATCAACACTTCAATTACTCCCACTCTCACTACAACTACTCTGTCCATTAAATTAAAAAAAAATAAGAATGTTCTTAATGACTTAATTTAACATATCAAGTAATATTTTGATCAATTTGCTTGAAAAAATATTTGAATGATTGTAATTACACAGATTTTAGGTCCTCAATTCAAATCTGAGTTCAAAAAAGATATTGTAAATTGAAGCTTATTTTCGAAATTCAAATGGGCTCACATTACTGATATTTAAATTCGGAACAAAACGAAAATATCTAACACCGGGATATCTTTGTGGGTAACAAAATTCAATGAAGGGAATACAAATATCCTCGCTTTAAAAGAGAGATGAGGTTTCATCATGACTACATTATCCAGCAAAGAGCCACGGACCCGTCTTTTTAGAATATATCCCCCTTCACATGCCTAATTTATCATTTTCGTGAATCTCCCCCGGTCCCTATTTTAACGACGTACCTTAGGAAACCACAGTACACCGTAAAAATCCACTTTTTTCATGAACTTAACCTAGAGAGGAGTGTATATATATACGCATAAAAAAGTATGTGGCATACTGTTTCATTTTGGCCAGCACGCAAGAGTCGACGCTTGGCAACCATAGATCAAGCGGTTTTGCTTTTACAGTGGGGGGGGGGAGTATGTGATGGGGGATATGAGATGAAGAGTCGCTGTTGTAAAAACTGGGCATCAGAATTCATGAAAAGCTTAAACGTGGGAGCGTAATCGGAAGACAACAGACTGTATCTGGAAGCAGCATAGGTGTGGGTTGCCGAGAGTTGGACGCCAATCACCGCCAATCGAATCGGAGATCTGATCGGACTGCCATGCCAGTGTGTAATTGAATACTTTTTTTGTGCATCTTTGAGCCAACGTGGGAAATTATTGGCAAACCTGTACTTAATAGCAATTTTGCAGGCTTCTGGTGGAATATTTTTGTGAGCTTGTTAATGCTTTAAATGTTTTTAATTAATAGAGGAAACCAGAGAAGGTCCAATGAAATTTCCCGACCAATTTGGCAAATGTTACTTAAAAAATGTGTGCAAATATTAGATCTTTCACATTTAACCTTCATATTCAGAGTGATTTCTTGCATTTTCTGTAACGATACAACTACTACCTACACAAATAAAAGTTGTCAGGTACTAGGATGATGTCAATACTCGAATTGACCTGACGAAGAGGACATAAAAAGAAGCAACATAGTATTCTAAGATAAATACACTCAATTTTTTACTTTTTAAACTTAATCTTAAAACTTATTAAGCTATATGCATCTAAAAAATTTTACAGGTTTTCGAGCATGTCAAATTGAAATGACTTTTTGCACAATTACCATGACAGTTATAAATGTTATTCGTCAGGCCCAATTATATTTTATTTCTAGCATGACTCGGTAACTTTAGAAAAACAAAGGTTTTACGAATTTCCCTTTTATGGATGTAGTACTCAAACGTAGCTCGGAATGAACAAAAAATTTTCATTAAAAGGAATTAACTTAAGATGTGACGATACATTATTTTAGATTTTAACGCTTTTTGCAATATTACTAGAAAGTAAAAAAAGATATTAGCCAGACCCAATGATACATAATGTTTAGCATGACTCTATAAGTGCAGAAGAACCAAAGGTTTTACGAAAGCCAATTTCATGGATATAGTGTAGCGAAAGGTTAGAGTGAACTTGAGAATATATTCATTACAATCAGAGTTTACATACTAAAGTGTGACGAAATATTATTTCAACTAATCGAGGTTTTTTTGTCTAAGTCAAGGCGAGAAAAAATTGGGACGTTAAAATCACAAAGTGGCTTTAACCTTTTTTTTTTTTTTTTGAAACAGCGATAAGAGGCCAAATCCAGTCTCTCCCCTTTTTTAAATGGTGTAGGCAACGAGAGGCAACTAACCCGAAATTACTCGCAAGTGAGACTTGCGTGAGCTACAAGATATTGTTTCTCGTGAGCTGAATATCCATCAAGCGAATGGAAAAGATTCAGACCCCCCTCCCCCCCTTTAAACGGGGACTACGCCGGGATTAAAACAGCAGCAGCCACTGCAACCGTATACCTCACTGGCCTAGGAGGGGAGTACTGTGGCGGAGAGCTGATTTAATTACCGGCGGCTCCAAAGTTTTCCTTTAAAAGAGAGCATTTCGTAGGATGCTTGCTGCTTTTCTCATGACAGTTGGCTGTGTTTGGTGTGATACAATTTTAACCCTCATGTAAAATATAGTAGGGAATGTTGTTAAGAAATTATAAGTATTTATACATAAATATTTATTATACCAGTACAATTCCATTTTTCCTAGAGTATATATTTTTATCCTTTGTGTATATACTAAGTTCGTTATTTAAAAAACGGCATGTTGAAAAACAGATTCAAATGGATAGTTTAAAATTCAAGTGAACCAAGTCCATTTTTTGTGACTTTCGAGTAACTATGTAGAGTTTCAATGAAACGATGAAAAATACCTAGTTCCGATGAAAAATACCTAGTTCATATAATATCCGCTGGGCATCGGTAATTAAAAAACTTTAAGAGGTAATTTTTTCATGAACATTTAACTTTAAACCTCTGTAGCACAAGTGAGTTTTTATGGACTCGGTTCACTTATATTCTGATGCCTCCAAATAGAGGTAGCTCTTGACAAAATTGCCAGTTACAAGTAATTCAAGCTAGCCCTGATAGTTGGATGCGATACTGTGTATTAAATGGAAAATGGAAAAGCTGGGGGGTGATGGTAGGGGGAGGTTAGGTTTTCCATATTATAAAGGTTTTCATTTCGCTTTGTGGGCCGTTCCGTGTGTGCGCAATAAAATCAGTTAACGTGTTGGTGTTGTCTCGCTGGCTTGGGGGAGGGTGATGGAAAAGCGATGAAAGTTTAGTTGAGATCTGGCCGCTAGTTTGAGTCACGATATTATTGTTTTGGAAGGTTTTGGTTTTGTTGATGTGTGCCGCATGTTGACATTGCGGATACAGTGGAAAGTTTTTTTTTGGAAATTGCTTTAGAATCATTCATTGCGAAAATATATTCTTGAAACCGAAGTTAGATTGTTTTGCAGGTGATACTTTTGGAGAAAGAGAAGGAATTAGTTTTTTTTTAAATAAAAATGTGTACGAAAGAATGCGAGACACTTTCACCCAATGACAGTTTTAAGCGTATGCTTCCAAGCTTTCACTTTCCATTATCCTCGCTTGAATAGGATGCTACTATAGTATATGGTAATTGAAAATTAAATAGTATCATTGCCTTACTTAAAAGACAAAACCACGAACCAAAATCCAAGGAAACAATGCAATTTGTTTGATGTCGTTTCATAGAATAATTTAGAATAATTGATTGATTAAAAAAGTATTGACTGATGATTAAAGAACTTCTTCAAAATAATATATATATAATAGAACGCCAATATTGCAATTGTAGTGGATTTCCATTGGTTTTGCTCGAATGAGTTAATATTCATAGTCGTTTCATTAAATTTATCAAATAGAACTTTTTAGGCTATGCATTTGTTATTATTTTATGTCGATACTTTACATACGATAGCAGATAGTAAAATATTTTAAGAACTCCTTTTTATCGAAGATTTTTCAAATAAGCTTTGTTGTTTCATTAAATTAATCAAAAAGAATTTTTTCGGCCATGCATTTGTCATTACTTTATGTCTGTATTTTACATACGATAGCTGATAGTAAAATATTTTAAAAACTAACTTTTATCGACAATTTTTCAAATAAAAGATTAAAAACTATTGCCATAAATAAAAAATTGTTGTTTCATAAAATTACAAATACGTTCATTACGTCAGTTGTGTACAGTTGAAAATTGACACTAACTAAGTACACGAGTACATAACTTCACGTTTAAGAACATCAAACATATGTATGTAAAAATTGCAGGAAAAACTAAAACTTGTACACTCTTAAAACAAAAGAGTGAATTCCACTCCAGTTGGAGAAGTGCATTTTCGACACTGGAAAGGAGTAAATATTATCTCAGACTGAGTTAAAATCACTCGTTTGGAGTGATCCTGTCGGAGTTTTAACACACAAAGGATCCACTCCAAGAGGAGAAGTGCATTTTCCAGACTGGAGGAGTGAAAACTACTCAGACTGAGTTAAAATCGCTCGTTCGTTTTAAGAGTGTACACATACCTCCTTACTTAATATCATTTTAAATTGACTATATTCATCAACAATTTTTAAAACAGCGCTTCAAAAATATCTCAGAAAAGCGGTACTCTATACACTGAAGAGTAGCTTTTCGAAAAGGGAATCCAACATTAAGCTCTCCCTTTTCCAAATCGATACAGAAGGATATGTGCTTTTTGAAAGATAGTGCAGTCATATTTATTGGACCATTCACCAAAAAATCCTTCATGTCAGAGCCCAGGAGGGGATACTTTTTCTCATACGGTTTTTTTGGCCTCCCCAGCCGTTCAGAGCCCATGTCACGCAATGTTTTTATGATATACCTCTCTTCATAAACGGGCCTCTTATAAAAAAGGATACTTTCCAGTGTTTACCGCTCCTGGTACAGAGATTCAAAATTTGCTTCTTAATTTTTCATTTTCCGTTGATAGCGTTCTGGTTCGGTTTCGTAATTTATTACAATGTTTTTATCTTCCCTCCTCCGGTATGTTTTGGTTCCCATGTTTGAGGGATCGTTTTATTTTGTGATATGCTTTTAAAAACATGAATGGCGAATTATTCTTGCACAGTGTTTTTCGTCTTTAAAGTTATTTTCTCATGGTACGCATTTTAATATTTTGTTTTTATGTAGTTGATCATGTTTGACAAAAAGATAGTTTAAATAATATTAATGACTAAAAATTTAGAAAGATGATTTCAAAATTAAATGGATTTCATGTGACAGAATGAAAATCTAAAATATTATTTTAAGACAGATAAAATTTAAGAATTTTATAGCATTTTAACAACTAGATGCAATATTTTCCATATCTATAAGAATTATAATTTTGTAACTCTTACTCAGCCAGTCAATTTATAAGTTAATTAGAATAATTAGACAATATTTTTTTCATTAAAAAAACCCAACTAAATAACAATATTCTTCGTTTCATGACCATAGTTCAAAATTAGTGTGTTAAATCTTCTTAGGCTAGAAATGGAAACTTTCCACAAAAAGTACCAAACCGTGTTCAAATTTTAAAAATGTTTTTTTTTTCAATTATTGCTTTTTTTTAATTAGCTACATATTAACTTTAAAGACTTATAAGCTATTTTAAGCTACATATTTGCTCGATTGCCATTATAAGACGTTACTTTGAAATAACACGAGATTCTACAAATTGTTGAAAATATCGCATATTATATTTACCACTGCATTATAACAAAAGTGAGGTTAAGCCGAATAAAAATAAACTAACTGTTAAACAAACTACCATAACTTTTCCAATAAAGTAAGTCCCATTCATTATATTCACGAGAACATATTAATTTCCTTTAGCCAACTGTCCAAATATTTTGCTTCGATAAAAAGCCCTATTTTGACCTTATACCAATACAAAACAAAGTCACACGTTTCAAACTATTAGTCACCCCAGTTGACCCTTCTGTTTAGTTTGGCACAAATCCTCGTGTGCCCTGTTGTTATTAGCTTGGGCTTAATGACTTTCAGGTGAAAATGTCAACGATTTGTTTTACTTACCTTACAGTACCCGGTACTGCGTTGCGTGATTTCAGCTCGTGTATAAGCAGCCAATCTTTGAATAGTCATTTTGTTTGTTAAATGAAATTGGCTAATGATTTGGAGTTTCGTATTGGAAAATGTTTGTTGTTTATCATGGGGAGATATCGGATATTTATTTATTACTTGGGCTTATTGGTAAATAATATTTTGCCTTTAACTTTTGCAATAAGTTCAATACCATTGATTTTATAGATGAATATAGTTTGTTTGACTTTTTTAGATCTTATAAACTCTTTAGGAAACAAAAATCTTTGAATTATGTTAAAACGCTCAAGTTTTATATGCATTATAGAAAAATTTAATGAAACGAAATTTTTTGTTTCTTTGTAAATGAAAGGGATCTTAAAAGATATTTAACTCTGATGGAAGCAAATTTTGTATCAAAGATCTTCTAAGAGGCAATTACTGTTATAAATCTACTTGATATTTTACACTTGCGGCACCTTTATAAAACCCCACAAAGGGAAAAAAAAAGTGCCATAAAATATTTCACCTTACAAAAAACAGAAATAAAATGAAACCGAACCTCTTTATCTCGGCTTGAACTTTTGAACTACCAATTCCATAAGAACTAATAATTTTTATTCCTCGCCTGTCTTGAAACCATTGAACTATTATTATCCACTATTTGTATTATAGAATTGATCCTTGTCTTCACACGCTATGGGAACATATTTCCATGAATGTTTTAATAAATACATCTCATTGCAGGGTCAACGAGCGTTTTTGTTACAACTTAAAGCGTATAAAAATCTATAACAATTCGATCATTAGATAAGTGCGAGTTTTTTTGTTCTACCTCATTCGTCTAATTTGTTGTATTAGAAATACAACATATCAAAAGCTGATCGTTTTTACGCGGATTAGGACACGTTTCATTAAATTTAATGTCATTACTATGTCGATATCAATTAAATGTTCCGAAAGTAAATAAAAGCGGGCAATTATTTTCGATAATCCTTCGATTTATGAGCCATTTTTCCTCGATCTGCTAAAGGAGGCGTAATTGAGTCATCAAACTGCTAATAGATGGCCGCAAGGCAGAAAGATTTTTTTTATCATGGTTGCAGCCGTTGTTTGTGCCCATTGAAGTCATTTTTTTACTTCTATTAATTTTTAAGGTATCTATTGATTCTAAACTACATCTTTTCAATACACATTTAAATTGGATATTTTTAAGCGTTTTCTATATTTTATTATAATGCTTTATATTTTCAATATATACTGTTAAAATGGATATGGGTTTGCTTTGGGTGCCTATTCAGGTGTTGGCTCGTCACCTGACTGTGGTTCTAAAATACGACGCCCGTTGCCAATAGCCCTCGTGTAGCTCTAGTGCGACGATAATTCAAACCAAACCTAACCTAAAATGGATATGTTCCTCAATGCCAAAGCTAAAGTGGTAAAAAAATTCGAATGCTTACAAATATGAAATATTTCCAACACTACAGTGACAAATTTATCCTGAACTTGTATTGTGATAGAATCATTTTACTTTAATAACAAATCTTAAATATTATCACTCACAATTAACTCGTAAAAACCCAACTTGGAAACAAAGAGTTTAATTATGTACAACAAATTGTAAAACACTTCAATTATATTATAGGGATGCTCATTCCGAATTTTGTATTGTGATAGAATGATGTTAAACCAATAACAAATCTTATATAACATCGACTGTGCCACAAATGAGCGGAGGTCAAAAAGTCCTCTGTCGAAATTATAGTTTAATGTATAATTAACACACTCTTTAGATGAGCTACACTATTATGCAAGGCACTTGTTGTTTCAACTAATAATTATTAGTTATGGGAATAGGAAGACAAAATTGGTTGAATAATAAGTCAAAGATTGAGATAATTTCTCTAATAATTATGTCATCATTCAGTTTATATAATTTGAAAATTATTAGTCGAAGAAACAATGTTTCAAACTCTAATTTTCATGCATAGCTCAAAGGAGTAAATGAGATTTTATTTTTGAAATTTCTTTTGTTTATTTGAGTGAGAAATTCAATAGGGCATTTTAATTGGTGAATAGAAAATTCTTCATTAAATTCATGATGTAATTTGAGTTGTGGATTTTTTTCATTTTTTGTGTATAAATTTACGAAAGGCCATTTCGTGAAGCCAATTATTTGTTTTTAGCATAACATTCTAACTTTTTGAGAGGGAAATAAATGCAAATAGACAAAAAAATCTAAGGTTTCCACGTTAAAATATTTTTATTCATCATTGTCAATAGTAGAAGAAATGATAGAATTATATGTCAGCCTTAAATTTTTTTAATAATTTTGAAATTGCGTGAAATTTTGAAATTTGTGTGTTGTATAAGAATATAATAACAATCTATATGTGAAATCATTCCTTAGAGGGATTTAAAAGCAAGGATTTTAAAATGTGTCCTAAATTAAATTTTCACCTTTACATTTTACAATGACTAAGGATTCGATATTGCTATTCCTAAACCTATGTTGCGATATACGACAACAAAAATCTTACGCAGAGAAAGAACAAAGTGTCAATATGGTAATAGACTATCTCTGATAAAAACAATCGTACTTCTTCGATTCTGTTAGATTTTTCTTGTAATTTTTTTAACCTATTCAAAAATAATTATACAATTGCACTGGCATCAATTTCTAACAAAAAGTGAATAGTAAAAGTGTTAACTAACGCTAAAACTTATTCATCAAAATAAATATTTTCCTAAATAAATACATATTTTTTCATTTCTAAAATATCGAATGCATAATACGTTGATATTTATGTCGTACTAAAAAAACTACTTCTTTTCTTTTACTAAACAACCTTTCATGCGAATTTATCCAACAATTACACTTAAAAACAATGATTGTTTAACGTCTAACAGCATAATCTCTTGAATACCAAACATCGCAGTTAAGCAACTATCTTAATTAATTTTGGTTAGCTAATGCAAATTAACCATAACCATTTACACACCAAACACCACTTTCATCTAAGGATACAACCCACAATTAAAATTAAAACCCTCCATTTTGAACCGCACCAGCCCCTGCATACAAAACATCGCAAGACTCTAATTAATTTAAATTTCTAATTTTTCCACCTCTGGTCGAAACTTTGACAATCTTGTTAAGTAATTATATTATTAAACCTACACACGCCATTCGTGTGTAATTAGTGAGTTTATAATTACCCTGACATGATTATCCTTCACGCAAAGAAAGGCGCATCAGCTATGCAAATAAGCTAGTTCTTAGGTAATTAACCATTAACCGGCTAATAAATATTCAAAGTGCCCTAAGTGATTAGACATGATCTATTCAAGAGTTAAACGCTTTGCTTCCCCTTTTTTTACGACATAAAAACCTGTGTTTCAACGTTGTTTGAAGAAAATTCATCTAGGGCTTATGCATTATTCTCGAATATATATGAGTAATTTTTGCAAGCGAGGCTAGGAAAAACTTGAAAAAGTTTTAGTATTTTGGTCAGATTTAAAATTCATAGTTTTTCTGAATTTGGTTTGTAAATTTTGTGTTGTAGATTAGATTGCTAATAAGCTGAGTTTATTATGAGGTTCTTGTAAGTTGATGAAGAAGTTAGGGATTCTATTAAGTTTAGAATAACATAATATTTATAAGAAACTGCAGAACCTTTTTAATATATTTCCTAGGTTTAAACTAACGCGTGTCAGCTATTTATATTTAAAAAATGCTCTATTTATTTTTGTTTAGATTATGTAAATAATTACTGGGAAAGATTTATCCTTTTGTTTTCAGTTCATTAATTTATTAAATAGTTTAGTTTTTTTGCCTTTTTTTTAAGTTTTTACCATATAAGTAAATTGAGGCACGTGGTGGAATCAAAGAAGGTCATTTAAAGAAATGCAATGTTGAGCAAAAATATATAACACCTATTTTTTTTCATTTTTTGCTTCTATAATGAGTAGGCCAATATTTCTTCTGAACACAAAATGGCTCATAGCTTTTGACTACATCTCCCAACTGATATCCAGTTTTATAACATGACAAATAGAGACAATAGTCAGTATTAGGGTGAAGCTCCTCGCAGTCGAAATGTCTTAGACATTACGTGCATGTTTCCACTGTTTTACCCCTTCCTCTATAATTTACGAATTTAGTTTTAATCAACTGTCCCTGCGTGCGCAGAAAAGTCACCTATCAGGCAGATATGTCTTTTCGGGATATAAATGCTATAAATACTCAAAATTTTAATATCCAAAGAATAGAGCAAATATTAAATCAATTGTTGGAATAATTGAAATACAGTTGGCGATTCCTTAGTTTTTCTATAATGCAGTAATACAATGGAAAAATAAACTTCATACGATTTTCCTGAAAAATTAACATTTGGCCTATTGGTCATTTTTCCACTCACGGTTCAATGTTTAGTTTTTGTGTTGTAATAATGCACAAGTCAAAACATCAAACAATCACATTTTTTATTCTCAAAAACATTCTCACTTAATTCTGTAATAGAGAGATATAAGAAAATGGGTATAAAACCCATGACTTTTATTACACATCAAATCTTATTTGCAGAACAGTTTCGTAAAGGAATTGCACTCTATTAAGTTTATTCTTGACGTAATAGCAGTTTAAAACTTTCTTAGCCTTCATAAATTTCTTTTATTACAGTTTATAAATATGTACACAAATTTCAAGTTCAGAAATGTTTGATGTTTGGTATTTCAATATTGTTTTATACAATTGTAAATGTTTTTTATGTTATACAAACCGTTAAAATTTTTAAAACTAAAGTATAATTTATTGGTGTAATAAAGACAAATTAAATTATTATTAACAATGTACAACTTTTACTTTTCTTAAATAAAAAAAACCCTCATAACATTGAATTAAATATTTTACACAGCAAAACAAATTAATGCATTTATTTTCAGACTTATAGTAATTAAAACACAATATTTGCTTTTTTAAAACTGTTATAAGAATCAACAAAATGTCTTGAGTAATACTGTTCATAACATTGTTAATTTTGTTCTTGATGACTATCATTCACACAGACTTACACACATAAAATAATGCCTCATTTCTTTCTTACTTATATATATTTATGTATTTATATTTATATACAATATGAGAAAATCAATTGTTTGAAAGTTCAAAAAAGAAATGCATTTATACTGGTGCTTCAAAAGTTATTCTATTGCAAATGTACATTATTTTACAACGTATGCATTCATGTATTGCAAACACAAACATTTCCTTTACGTAAACTACTAATTATACAAACCAGTTACAAGACAAATACAACAAACCCAAAACTCGATTAAAAAGTATACACGTGCAAAGTGTGCATTTAATTTTTTGCTCTGCTCATTCATTGACTTATGCGTTTGTACATCAATTAAAACTTATATGTTACTTGTAAATAAAGTTATTTTTATAAATCAGTGCAAGCTTTCGTGTGTAAGTATTTATTCTTTCGAATAGTTATGTTTAAAATTGACTTAAAATGCAACTTCATTTTAAAATGCAGGCCTTTTAAAAGGTATTGTTGGAGGTTCAACAACTAATAACAAAAAGTATATTATTTTATAAATTTTAATTTGAAAGTTTATTTTTATTGTTTATTAATAACTATATAGTTTATTCAGATATAATGTACTTAATAAATTTTGATCATGTTTTGAAATTCGCGATGGGACGAAAATATTCTATTAACCAGAGTATTTACTACATTTAAACATTTGTGCTTGGTGGTCCCATGTTAATGGTCCCTAGTGTATGCGACAAAATGTTTCACCGTATTTTCAGTACTTTGTTAAACCATTTTTAAGGTTATGGAAACAAAACCCGAAAACATTGTGAAATATTTCACCACACAGCTAATAGAAACCATATTATTGATAGAAACCATGTGGCAAATTTTCAACAGTGAAGCAGCATTCTAAAGCTTGATAAGAGTTAGTATTTTTAAAAATATTAAAAAAAATGCTAGCACGTAATATAAAAATATCTTATTATATTAACATTGTGTGAAGATCCTAATATTTTTTTGTAATCCTTTGGGATCCCATGAATTTTATTTGTCACCTTTTACAATGCCGCTAGACTAGTTTATGATATCTGCACGGTTACACGCATGGGGTGATCTGAGGCCAGTTCCCATAAAGAATAAATGGCACGTTAAATTGCCACACTGGAATAGCATGCCCCTTTCGATTATTGTACGGAGAAAACGACAAGAAAATGATATTTTCCCACCGTATATTTATTTCGGTCACTTTTAAATAAGTGGTTGGGTTTCCTGTTTTACCTTCGAGGTGTTCTAAACTGATAAGGGTTTAGCAGGAAGGAATCCAATAAATCATACGTAAAACAATTTATTTACGCTGTTTAACAGGTGCATTTTGTTAAAATACATTTTTTTAAATGCACTATTCTTCATAAAAAAGGTCGATACTGATATTTTCTTCGTAAATGGAGTATAATATTTAAAACCTAATCCCAAAGTGTACTTCTATAAAAAAAACAATTCTGATACGTAAATAATTTCGCCCTGATATTTATTCTTTTCAACATTTTTTTTAATCATAACTTTTTCATTTCAATTCGATTTCATTCTTTTTTGCTTTTCTGTTTATAATTTATTAACTTATTGTGTGCGGCCCCCTGAATCGAATCTAAAAACTACAACAATACATTAAATAATTTAGTTTTAAACTTTTTACTGCAGTAATGAATTATCATACGAAATATGTCCTACATCTAATTTTATTTAGCAACATCAAATCTCAACAAATGGTGCTTCAAAATTGACTAAAATACATTAATTTAAGACCTCAAATTTTGTATACGGCACTTTCCGCGTAAATCCGAAAGTACGAGAAGCAACAATACGAAGCCTTGTGCGTGCAAGACACTGTTAAATGAAAATCATCTATCTGGAAATTTGAAAAGCCAGGTTTCCAGAGGAGATATCTCCCCCCTTCAGGGCACAATCTCGGATTGTATGGTAATGGCATGCTCAATTAAGCACCCTGCGGTCCCCCCTTGCGTGCACCCTGGAAAATAAACTTGTGTGCGGTGGTTTGACAATATTTTAATTTTCATTTAAATGATTTTGAGTAAAATGGGGTTTAAATTAAGAATTATAAAAGAAACTTATTGAAGATGTGGTAACGTTAAAGATTTCATATTCTAGGGATAGAGAGGAAACGTTGACATTTAAACTATTAATGACGACTTCTTGAATACCTTTAACACCTTCTTTCCGAATAAACTTGTTTGCTTTCAGTTTTTAAATTCAATTTTCGCGTAACTTTACCTCTTCTGCAGTTAAGACTATGCTCTTTATTGATCTTCTGTTTGCTTATTTAAATAAACTGAAGCTGAGACCCATTTTTATGCGGCAAAATTTCTTACTAATAGTCAATCATGTTTTAAGGGGAACTATGGCCGAGAGTGAAAACTTTACTGATTAATTTTTACGGTTAGATTAGGCACCTTTCATTAAAGGTGCCATTTTTTCCTAAAGAAAATTATTAAATTTTATACATTCTAAAGAACATGACTTACAGTGAATACAGGTCTAAAACTCATAATTGACTACAAAAAATGAGGATTAGAACTTTGTCGAATTAAACTTGCAACTTCCTGATAGCCCGTTTCAGAGACAACTGATGACAAAAGATTTTCTCTCAGCTGAGGTAAAATAGATATATTTTTTTAATGTATTGCGAATGATAATTAGATTAATACGGTCGGTGGGTGCACGATATGTTATTTTGCCTACAATAAGCGAGGGCATTGAGTGCTTTGGTACACTTTTTTAAGGTCGTTGGTATGATTTAAATGTGAACTTGTCGAAAATCACTCGAGAAAATTCATGAATATATTAGATGAAAAAAATTACCCTTGTTTATTGAAAATCCTAACAACTAAAAAAGAAATTCCCGGAACTTTTAGGAACTCAACTTGAAAGAATAAATTTGTAAAAATATTTTTGAATATTTTGAAATATTAAATTAATAATTCGATGAAAAATTTTGATAATTTTAGAAAATATTTTTGCAAAAGTTGCATTTTTAATTCCGTAATATTTCTCGTTAATTCAATTTCAGCAAATTAGTAAAGATTAAAATTAAACTTTTTACTTGTCATTTAAGTTTGAAATTCCTTTCCAGCTGACACTGGTAGTAGAACCTTTTTTTATTATTATGGCTAATGTGTTTCATATGTATCTTCAGTTTGCACTGGTTTAGTTGGATATGGATTTCTATTCAAAACTATATCGTACATTTGTGCATTAAATTTTGTGCTTTAGAAGAATGTAGTAAGAAACGGTAATTAAATATCACATTAACATTAATCTTGTTTTCATAGAAAATCATTGAGATTTATATAACAACTTCTTTGCGACATTAGTACGTTATAAAACCTACAAATGTCATCTTCTTAAAATCCAATTAACATCTAGAAAGTTCATAGTCCAATAGTTTCTCTCGGATAAATCACAATACACATCAGTCATACACTTACGGTTGCATTGAGTTGTAAATACATAATGAGAAAGTTGTGCAAAATAATTCTTTGTATTAGATTTCTTCATAAAATGTGTAATTTGCAAATTAATTGACACAGATTTAATACCTAAGATCTTGAAACGAGTATTTAAATCAAAGCATACTATATTAGTGAGAATAACTTCTCATATAAACTCAGATATTGTAAAAGTTTTTTTAAATACTTTTACAATTACAAGACTTATCCAAGTTTCTACAGTTCGATACTTCAATATTCACATTATTCAGTCAGGGAACAATATCTTTATACATAGATACCACCGGATAAATTTTAACAAAATTAACGGAAGAAATATACACTTTGAGATGAAGAGTAATATTTCAATAAATCAATTCGGCACAGGTGTGTATCTTCACATCAAGGCATGAATGAAAACATCAGGAAAAAAATATCGATTTTCTTTTAATCAATCGATAAAACTCATTATCTTTTAACATGATACTGAGATTTCTTTCTAATTAATTGAATCTGGATAACTTAAGTTTTGATGTAATTAATTTCAAGTCTATTGAAAATGATTTTCAATACATGATTCATAAAGGATTTATTGGTTAAAGATGAGAGCTTTAATATTCAATACACCAATTAAAGTTAATTAGAAGACATCCCGGGAATGATTTTTTAGCTTCCACATTACGTTTATAACGTAAAAAGTGGAAGGTTTTATAATCGTTCAGTCCGTCTGTCCGTCTGTCCGTCCGTCCGTCACCCACTTTCACAGAGCGAACCAAAAGTCGCACAAACAATTGGGATACGTCATTTTAAAGCAAAAAATCGGGCTAGGTAGCATCCCAAATTTCATTAAAAAATTTAAATTAGAAGTATATTTAAAATTTAAATAACTAGAATTTTAATCTGCATTGAAATAACATGCAAATTCCATTTTCATTCAATGAGCAATCCAAAATTCGCACAAACAATTGGAATACGTCATTTTAAAGCAAAAAATCGAGCTAGGTTACATCCCAAATTTCATTAAAAAATTTTAATTAGAAGTATATTTAAAATTTAAATAACTAAAAATTTAATCTACATTTAAATAACATGCAAATTCCATTTTCACTCAATATTTTCACTGTTGCCATTCGTCAAACGTACGAGAAACTTTATTTAAAATAAAAATAAAACCTTTGAAAGAAAATTTTTTTATGTGTTATAATTTGGTTTGGATTGTTGAAATATCACAATAGACTTCTTTTGATGGTTCATTATATATGTATGAAGAAAGATGTATAAAGAATTCTAATTTTGCATAAAATATATGCAAAGTTTCTCTTTTATTTTTAAAGCATCATTTTTACTAATTATATATTTTTCGAACTGTAAATTAAATTCCGGCGACTAAAAGAATTATATTTATTAAAAATTTGCATCATTATTCCACGAATTCCAAACAAATTTAGCAAACGATAATGAGTAATTTTTAATTTGACAAAGTATATTAATGAAAATAGTTAATTTTGGCGTTTACAATTCTAAACTAGAAGTCTCTGTTAGGCGAATTTCTCTCTGATGTGTATAATAAGTGTGTTTCCTGTGAGCATAAATATGGTGTGGAAGCGGATTTAGTGACAGGTTCTGTAACAAACCAACTTGTTATAAATTTAGTTGCTAAATTTTTAAAAAGCTTCTTCATTATTTAGACTATTTTTTTTTTAATTCAACGGAAAATTTTGAGGAATCTTGAAAGGAAAGTGATGTTGTTATTAATTTCTTCCAGTGTTTTGATTGTGACCAGACTGTTGTTCTTCTGTTACATGCCTCGATGCGATTGCTCCAAGTAGCACAAAACTGTAGTCGAAATTTCGGAGCCGTTAATGTTAAAGGACGTCTAAATAATAACGGTTGCATGATCTTCTTTACAAAAACGTGCAACAAACAATCTTTGAACACGACATCAAATATGTCACTACACTCTTAAAACAAAAGAGTAAAATTCACTCCTTTAGGAGAAGTGCATTTTCGACACTGGAAAGGAGTGAAATTAACTCCTAAATCGCTCGTAATTTCCCTGAATCGTTCCAAATCGCCTTAAAATCGCTCGTTTGTTATTAAGATTGTTGGAGGTTTAACAAAACAAAAGAGTAAAATCCACTCCTATAGGGTAAGTGCATTTTCGACACCGAAAGTAGTGAAAATTAACTCAGACTGAGTTTTATTCACTCGTTTGTTTTAAGAGTGCAGTTGAACTGATACGACCGAATCTCGACATTCACGACTACAACAATCTGTGCTACCTAAACCTCAACACCGATACACACCCAACGCCTCATAACCTAAAACCCCAATCTCAAAAACCACAAAACACCACATCACTGCGGCGGCCTATGGTGGTTATGGTGAGTGTCACTCCGCAGATGCTGCCCGTGACCATTATTATTATTACTACTATGGACCAGGTGATGCGGCGAGGGGCTGCGCGACTCCTCCGACGTCGTCGATACCGCGGCGGGCGAGCTCGGCGGGGCCGAACTGCCGCACAGCGAGCCGAAGCTGCCGTCGGACTCGTCGTCGTCCAGGACGTTGATGCGTCGGTGGTGGTGTCCGGACGCGGAGTCGTCGTCCGGCGGTGGGGACCGGTTGCTCCGGCGGTGCTTGGCCGAGTGGGAGTCGAGGGGCGACGGCCGGAAGGGCCCGGAGCTGCCGCCGGAGGAGCTGCCGTTGGATTGTTGTTTTAGGTGCTGTTGCTGCATTTGTTGTTGGAGGAGTCTAAAGGGAAGAAAGGGAGGGTTTTAGTGTGGGTGTATTTATTAGGTTTGGGTTCTGTTAGTAGGTAATAGAATAACTTGTAAAAATCATCGCTTTTTACGCTATTGTATTTTAAATATTTAGTTTTAAGAAAATATATCAGAGTTTTGGTTACAGTCATTAATGGTTTATTATAGTTTTACACCGTAAAAACACACTGTAATATATTATAGAAAATTTCAGACTTTAAATTTGCTATGAAATATAAGTAGGGGCACAGAAAAAAAAACAAGTTGACGGAACTCTTTGTCGGTTAAGTTTTATATGATTATATTAAAAAGCTTACAAGCCTCTTTGTTGTTTAATCACAAAACCACACCATTTTAGAAAAGTTTTTGTTTCCACACAAAAATATTATGTTTAGTACAACAGATAGCTTAATTTGTTGTCTATAGATTTTTTTTTTTGTGAAATCAATATGTTACAAATACTTCCACGAAATGTCAAATTTCACAGAATTTCGTATGTTTCAGTTTAAATATAATATAAATTTAAAACTACTAATTTTACATCAGAACGTTTACATGCTTAAAATACGTAAGCCTACATTGTTCCAACAATTTAGTTGAAAAGTTACAAAGAATATAGTTTTTAATGTAATCAGATTCTATTATTATTCATGAGGTAAAAATCACTTTTTCTAAAACATTTCTTGGTTTTCACTATTCTAAATGTAATATACGCAAAATATCACAACTCATATTAATATATAATATTATATCCTATTATAACCTATCGAACCAAATGTTTGAATCCCACAGTTTATATTTGAACACACGAAGTATTTTTTTTATACATTTGCGTAAAAATTTAGATATCATAAACTACTTTTATTGAAACACTTATTTTTTAAGATGCGCGTATATTTAAGCTATTATTGGTGCCAATAGTAACAATATAATAAGCTTTTATAGTTCAAAAACCTTCATTTACAAATCAATTGATAAAATCGCCATTAGCTTCAGTAGCGTATGTGTTTAATTTAAATTAAAGAAAATACAACTTTTAACCATCACAATGACACTTATTTAAATATAAACAATCACTATGAATATACCCATTCAAATCGAAAAACAATAACTCCAATTTTCCTCTCGCTTTATATCCCATTACATCCCTAAATATATTCCGCTCATCAATTCCCGCTTAAATAACTCTTGCATAGTATCTAAAACGAGAAACACACATTAGCCAGCTTGTCAAAACTCCCGGCCGTATACGGCAACAAAGCAGAATGAAGCCGAAGACGTTTTCATCCCAGCCTCGGCGATTCCCATAACACAGCTCGCGTAATAACTATGCCCATTACGCCATACAAACACACCCGGGCAATCGCATACATACCATACACCCGGGCAGATTGGGCTTGGTATTTTCGGAAGGAACCAAACAACTTAAACCCTTTCTAAGATAATATTGAAGTTTAGCTTGATGGGAACCTCAATTTCGGTTACTCATTCTTGTATGTTCAATGGTAAAAAAAATTACATTGTTTGAATTTACAAAATAAGTGCCGGAAGAAATTGGGAGTATTAGCTTTGTGATAGTACAAAACTGTTGTATCAAAATACTCCTTGATGAGGTTGTTAAAGATTATATTGGAGCGTAAACCACAAACTGATGACCAGCTATTTATTAAGAAATGTGAGCGGTGTTTGAGCTTCAAAAATACGTTCTAGGAAGCAAAACAGCAATGTACTGTTTGAATGCTTTTTGAAGGCCTCTGTAGTGTAATTTGTAATCAAAAATAAATTGTCAAAAAGAACTTAAGGTATCTTTTAAAATAGTAAAGGTATGATGACTCGTTTGAGCAAATAGCAACCGGTACACTGAAGATAATTTTCTTTTCAGGGGTAGATTTATGCCAAATTTTAATTGAATCATTTACAATTGACTTTGTGGCTTCAAACTACAAACAATAGTAATTCAATTTTGTAACCTTATGTCCCTTAGTACCTTTCGCGGAAACAGTATCCCATTGCAAGCGAGTGATGTATGATAACAAGATCCAGAAATGAAGGGGCATTCGCAAACGGTAATTGCGGAGGAGGCGAATTAATTCGCGTGCGAGAGAGAAAGTTGTTCGCATTTGATAAGTCATGGGAACCATATGCAAATGATGAGGACTTTCTCATGGGCTCCCTACGAATGCTACACTCGGAGGTTATTTTAGAACTGGAATGGTTTTGGAGAATTAATATTGACGGTGGTAAGTGGGGAGGGGGTGAATATTCGCATCTGCTTGAAGTTAGCATGGAATTGTGAAGTGTGTTATGTAATGGAATCGCAGCGAATGCGCCAGGCTTTGCAACTTTGAAATAAGATGCATTGTGGTAAGGTGAAATAATAATTTAAGCTAGGCTCTCCTAGGATGGAGTTGGATGGGCTGTGGTAAATGTATTTAATATTGTTGATGTGTCGTGTATGTTTTAAATAACAAAGTTAAACATCATTTCTATTTTCATAATTCCTCGATAAAAACATAGAATAATCATTAAACAAAAATTATTTTCACAGGCAATGTCACGGCACAAGAATATTACTATGAAATATATTGAAATCCGTAGATTTTAGATGTACTGTGCATGGTAAGTGCGGGGATAAATTTACAAGAAATTATATGATGTTTGTTATGCAATAGAATAGTAATCAATGTGCGAGGAAAGAGAATTGAATAAGATGTCTTGTAGTAAAAGGTAGAATATCAAACATACTATGCTTAGTTAGAGTTGGATATGTTGATGCTAGAAAATCGTCGAATGCAATAACCAAAGGAAAATACAAGTTATTTAATACCGATGCTGTTTGAAGCCATGCTGTTTGTTTATCCATGTGACTATCTGAGAAGAAAAATAGGGGCCAACTCGCATGGCATTATAAGTTGCATTTTAAAGAGTTAATAAGTTGCATTTTGATTATAGTTTTATAGTGATTAATTAAATGTATACGGGTTTATACAATAAATCGTAGTTATGGCTTGCTTGTTCAAAATAAGTCAACACCGCATAATTGTCCAATTAGTTTTAGAGGAATACAATGTCTAGATTATGAGCATATAAGTACATCAAGAGTATTTGTGTTTTGTTGTTTATTACTATTCAACAATTTTTTAATCATCATCTTAGAATGCAATTAATTGAAATAATACTTAATTCTTTGTGATAAATCGTAAATATTAAATAAAATTAGGAAATAAAAAGGAACCTAACATTTTCGTGTGAATACTTTCGTAAATTACTTAACTTTAAAACAAATAAAATACTATAATTTAAGTTATTAATCCTAAAATGAATAAATATTACTTTCTTCTGATTAATTTAATGAATATACGAATACGCAATTATTTTATAAAAAGACACACAGGAACATAGAAAGCAAACATTATCGTATTACATCTAGTCGATATCAGTCAAACATTTCAAAATAGAAAGGTGATCGTACGATATCATTTGCTAATCCAGAGTGCTTCGCAATAACGGGTTAATCCTTTACTTTCTAAAAGTAAATAGCCACTTTTAAGATACGCAACGTTTGTGTCAATCTTTCAGAGACCCTGGCCAGTTATCTTAGCATATATTTAAGACGTCACACATCGACTAGGAGTTTTCGTTATGCACAATTACGCAGGTAATGAAGTATATTAGGGTTGCTTAAGTTAAGATTGTTATGTTACTTTAAATACATATTTTAGTGTTTAAATTATAGAGTTTATTTTGTAACTAAGAATACTAGCCGTTTTTTTATTTGTGCGGTGAAATTTTACGACCAATCAAGTTAATTTTACTTAATGGGTTGTTATAAAAGTACTATGTTTAAAATAACCTAATGACAAAATGTTTAAGAGGGGTGGTCAGTTCCATATGGAGCTATAATACATTAGTTTTAAACTTCTGCGAAAGTATTTCTTTGTCATGTAATCAAACATAAGTAAAATAAAACAAATTTGAAGCGAAAATTTTATCTGGTTTGTTCAATCATTTTTATTATTTTTATTTTAATTTCTCCAATGTATACTGAAGAGAGCCACGCTATTTTAAAACTTCATTTATTATTAAATAACCAGATGCTACTATCATTTTATATATAGTTTATTTTTCTATTAATGTGATTCAAAATATACTCGTTAAAAACATCTTTACATTTATTACTCTTATAAAAAATTTTATTACTCTAAATAATGGTTTATTCATTGTTTGGTTGTTACTTTGTTTGACCGTTGAAAAAATTCTCAGTTATCCAAGCAAAATGCTGTTTTAGTTAAATAAAACCTATTCAAGCATTAAAAAAAGTTTGAAAATAAATTTTTCTGTTAAAAAGCAATACATAATAATTAACAATAAAGAAACTTTTCAGGCCTAATTTCTTACATGTTAATTAGTTTCTTTCTGTATCGTATTTCTTTTACAAAAGTACGAAAACTTCCATTAATAAATGTACTAATTTTACGGCAGCAATGAGTAAAAAGGGTTGTTCCATCGAACCCAGTTTATGTACTATATAGAAATGAAATCTTACTTACTAATCTATAAATTTCAATAATAAGCATTATTAATCTTCTTTTCTGGGACCACACACCACGTTATCTAATTTCCAAAATCAGCATCTTGATTGTATATACTATTTTACTTATTAATGAATTTGATTTAAATCAATTAATGCCAACATCGTCCTTTACTGTGTTATTTCACAGCCACAATTTTATCAATTTTAGTTTATTTATTTTTTTCGTGTGTAATTAAAGGTTTTTGTTTTTCCATAACTATATGAATTTTTATTTAGTTTGCTCCGGCCTCTTATGAAAAAAATAACTAGTTTCCAATTAGTAATTTCATAACGATTACAATTACCATATCCTTTACTATCTACTCGCTCATTATTATAAGCCTTAAACATAGGTGTTTTTATTTAATTTGTATGTTTATTATGCCCGTATGTTTGTTTAAAATATATATCCGGTACAAGTATAGAATTAAAGTATAGATATTATTGTTTTGACCAAGACTTTTGGAGACATATATTCAGTTGAATAAACAAGAATTCAAAAAATGAAATACATCATTAGAAATTTAAAAGTTAGGTCACAGAAATGAAATAAATAATTGTTTGTGCAAAAATTACTTCCTGTAAACGGATCCATATCTTGCTAACGAAGGATGAAATTGTTATGATTATTCATTGTTTGAAACTGGCAAAAGAAAATATTTTAAGTAAATAGATAGGTCAAACAAATAAACTTGTAATAACGAGATAACCATACTTATTAAATGTTTTAGCCGAAAAATGATGATGAATGATGGAAATCATTATTTGCGTAGAAAACAAATATTATTATCAATTAATAAAAAATTAAAATCCTGTTACAATTGCATAGACTTAAAAGTATACCTTAGATATTGTAATTTTTATGAGTTTGATTAGTACAGATTTCATAAATAATAATTTTTCATCCTTATATAATAATATTACTGTTTGAATTTTGAATAAAGATAAATCAAAAGCTATGATTGAATGAAGATAATGAAAAATCAATATATATTTTTTTTACATTAAATACATGAAGTTTTGGTAATTAAGGATAAATCTAAACACAAATTTATCATATTTCCATTTTTCACATAAAAATATAATTTTACTGTTTAAATTTAACTAATAAAAAAACATATCAATAGAGAATAGGCTTTATATAATACAAAGAGTAAAGAGTCTTCAGTTAATAATAAACTACACGTTTAAAAAAAACGTCAGTTTTACAAAAATGTAATGTACTCTAAACTGTCTGAAACTGTTCCGTTACTTTACAGAATTAACCGTTTTATTAAACTTCTTTATGCAGTTTCCAACCAGTTTCTCCAAAGCGTGTTCTCAATTACTTCACTTTGGGGACCTCTCCAGTACTTCAGCCAACATTACTACTCCGACTATCAGCATTTTACATATCATTTTTTAAATCACGTTAGCAATACATGGATAGCACGGAAATACTCCATTCCTTATATAGACTATAGTAATTTGTACTCATAAGTAACAGTAATTTATGAAATGTTAGACACTTTTAGAATTGCTATATGAATAAACAATTCTTAACAATAAGCACATTACTAATGAATATTTCACTTTTCCTTAAAATCACGTGCAAAACATCAACGACTCTTACTAATCTCACAAAAAGAAAATTATCAAAAATAATCCGATGATCTGTGGCTAATTTAGGGTCTGAAAAAGCATTAGCCGCAACAGAATCTTTACAATGATACGCATTCCGTTGGAGGGTTAACCAGCCACAGCAAAGTCAACCCCTTGATCCATGAACCCGCGAGGCTGCGTCCGCGGAATACCAATGAGGTCCGTTTAAACGGCATGAAACCACTCTTTGGGAAAGGATTGATACAGGAAGTGGGCTGGTTTGTGCGTGAAACGAACGGGGGATGCTCAGCTTTTTGTTTCGACACATCGGAAACTGTTGGCTAAATTTGTATACTCCGGGTGAGCTTAAGTGGTGTATGTAAGTCTAGAAGAGGAATTTAATCAGGTGCCATTTAAGAGTTTTCGTTTTTAATGCTGATTGTACATCCGGATCTAACTTTTATTTTTGGTAGGCGACTATCCAAAATTTCCCAAAATTCTAAAATTTTTACTATTGCTTTAATCTTTTCCAAATTTGGCATAGTGATTTCAAATATAATAAATAAGACTATTTAGGCTTTTGTTTTTATTTAAATATAATTTATTTATTTTAAACGGTGTTTTCTACTAAAAAAAGAGGTTTACGCCAACAAGTCTACCACATTGAATTTTCATCCTATGAACATTTATTATGTGTTAAATTTTTCGTTTTGAACGGATACATGCAATGACCCTCTAGAGTTACATACAAATTACAAGAAAAAAGTTATTAAGAAAAATGTTATAAATTAACCCCAAAAAAGTAGGATTTTTCTCGATTAACTTACACTTGGACATTTTTAAAAAAAAAAAACTTGCATACTTACACCAGATGTTAGAGGTTCATGGCACAGATATATATTGAAATAGCATCTGTGAAAAATTTCAGGTAAATTAATGTAAAACTTTTTATGCTAGAAGTGTTGGCGTACACCCCTTTTTTTAGTTGAAAAACGCCGTTTAAAATAAATCATTATATTTAAATAAAAAAAAATTGCCCAAAAAGCATTGTTCATTATATTTGAAATCACTATGCCAAATTTGGAAAAGATTAAAGTAAAAGTAAAAATTTTAGAATTTTGGGTATTCGCCTACCTTAAGTTGAATTTTCTGTGTGAAGCGTGGTATATTTAGTTAATCCATTAATATATTTCGTTTTGCCTACGAATATTTTATTAGTATTAACTAGTTAGCCTTTGTCACACTTCAGAAATTTAAACTTTTAAGTTATTCATAACTAATAAATATGGCTTATAAAAAATCACTGAAAAGAAGTTGAATCTGAAGCATAAAAAAGTTTTAAAATATGCATCAAAATTTTTATTTGTACTAATTTAAACAACTTATTTTTCAAAAAGTTTTTCTACAAAAAAAAACTTTATTATAAACCACTTTAAACATATTTAACAAAACATATTTTTGTCAATACAAATTTAAAGAAAAAAAATGAGTTTCCGAGTCTCCATGTAAAACTAATTTAAACCAAATCAAAGTAAAACTTTTTTTCAGCTGATGCCTTTTTGAAAAACTCATTTTATACAAAAAGAAAATATCCACCTTTTCAACTTAATGCATTTGTCACTAAATTAAAAAGAACTGAACTTCGAAAGAATCCATTTCTGCCTTCGTCAAAAAAATATCATGAATGTCTGTTCTTTTGAATATATACAACACTACTTTATCTTAATGCATTTGTCGCTAAATTAAAGAGAACTTAAATTGAAACAGAATCCATTTCAGAACTATCAACTCTCCCAAAAATATATCATTGATGCACGTTTCTTTTAAAAAGATAAACGAAGACTTTTCAATGTTAATCCCTTATGATAGCTTCTTTGGAAAATAAAAATACATGTATTAAACGTTTTGGCGGTCGCCAAACGGCAACCTTACATATGGATGTTCGTAGCGTGCTATTTTCAATTGAAGGAAATGAACTTAAACCCGTCTCACTACGACTGCCATTTAGAAATAAAATGATGAAGAAAGAGAAAAAAGAAAAGAAGAAAGACGCAGCAAAAGGACGAAATAACTGGAGGGGAGGGAATGAAAAAATACTCCATGCCTTTCATTGTTTTCTATTATACATTTACAAGAAATTGGTTTGATGTTGAAACAAAATTAAAGAGAGACGCTCGCTCGGCGAATATATATTCGGGGGAGAATTTCTTTCCCCGTTTTGGCAACGAGGGAAAGTTAATCATTTAATTCTTCGAATTCTCCCGTTTTTTGTTCTATTTGGAGTTTTGATGTGAGAAAGAATCAGAATAGAGAGATATGGCAAGTTAAATAGAGAAAAAAAACGGCTGCTATGTGCTCAGAAAAAACTGATCCCAACAAAAACATCTCTGTAAAAGAGGGCCAAGTTCTTACAAAAAAAGGTCTGGCCTACAAAAGAAGTGAAATCAACAAAAAGACCAAGTTCAATGGAATTTGCTGAGCTAAAGTTCTAGAAACAATTAAGCCTGGACAACCAAAGATTTGAAAACAAAAAAGGATCAAGTTCAATAGAAGTTGATGAGGTTATAAACCCCAAAACATTTTGTTTTAAGATGCAGCTTAGGTCTAACACATTCTTACTAGCTGTTTGTGTAACTTGGCCAATACGCATCGTGAATATGGAGTTGAACCCTTCGTACCTGGTTGAATTTCACCTCGGGGCGTTTGAGTAAGTCTGTATTTGATTTATCCTCAGTTAAGTGGTGAATGACACGCACCTCTCGGGTGGAAAGGGGTAAAATAGTAGTCGTACCACATGCGTTGGCGTTGCAGGTAAATAATAAAAATAAAAACGTTTGCTTTTGTTGCCAGGATTACCATCACACTTAGTTGGTGATACTTATCTGAATGAACATTTAGCTGTTTGCAACTGTTGAAGCGTTTTAATAAGGTAATCGTTCTATTTCCTTCAAAGAAAGTAAGAAAGAGTAATCAAAGCTCCATATATTATAGTAAAGCTTAGCGGTTTTACTACAAGATTCAAGCATTGGAAAACGAGATGCTACATTTACTTACGTGATCTAAAGAAATGCTCCAATCTCCATCGACTATTGTATTGATCTATTTAAAATTTTTAAAACATTTTTTTTATTTTATTTTACTTGATTATCAATAAGGTTTCAGCTGAATAAGGAGAAATACATGTTTTTTAAATTGCAAATAGCATTTATTAATATAAAAACACTAACAGAAATGTAATAATCTCGAACATATATATATATACATAAAACTACATAATACAAACTAACTAAATGTGTCAACTTTATAGTTCATTATTAAAACACCACAGCACATTATTGTTCTATAGATATACAACACATAGCCATCACCACGCAGAATACCACTAGGATTAACCATTTGATTAACTAGGGATAAATCAAATACAGACTTACTCAAACGCCCCGAGGTGAAATTCAACCAGGTACGAAGGGTTCAACTCCATATTCACGATGCGTATTGGCCAAGTTACACAAACAGCTAGTAAGAATGTGTTAGACCTAAGCTGCATCTTAAAACAAAATGTTTTGGGGTTTATAACCTCATCAACTTCTATTGAACTTGATCCTTTTTTGTTTTCAAATCTTTGGTTGTCCAGGCTTAATTGTTTCTAGAACTTTAACTCAGCAAATTCCATTGAACTTGGTCTTTTTGTTGATTTCACTTCTTTTGTAGGCCAGACCTTTTTTTGTAAGAACTTGGCCCTCTTTTACAGAGATGTTTTTGTTGGGATTTCACTTCTTTTTGTAAGTGGGAACACATAGTGAAGTATAATGAATAATGTGTTTAGTGAATAGGCAGTATCCTAATAAAATAAACATAGGATGGAGATTTACACTGCGGCGAGTACAATATTTACAATTCCTGTTTAAAAGAAATATATATTGGTGGCAACAAGCAGTAAAAATAGTTTATAACTTTTTAAGTATATTTTGTAACAACAATTGAATTAACGTCGCACTAGAGCTGAAACCAAACAATATTTATAGTGAAATTATTTCCTGTTCTGACTGCTTTTTAAACAAGAAGTTCTAAAAGAACTAAAATAGCCTACTGATGTCCTGTCACTTTAATACTCACCGAAATTCTTAGAGAATAACAAGTAGGTTTGTAATAGTAACTGTCACCTGGAACTGCTTCCACACAAAATTTATACACCTTAGAAAAAAATAGCCAAACACAACATTTAGTTGTAATTTAAACTTTTATAAGCATGCCTTTCCAACAAAAAAAAGAATTTTTAAAAGTGGACGATTAGAACCGAAAGAATGACAGACTTTTTTATAAAGGACAGACGGACAGAAAAAAGTACAGACAAAAAATCAAAAAGTTTGAAATATAGGTGTTTGATGTCATACCTTTCGAACAAAAAAATAATTTTTAAAATCGAGCGGTTAGAACCGAAAATATGACAGACCTTCTTATAAAGGACAGATTGACAGACGGACAGAAAAACGTACCGACAGACGGACACAAAGTATGAAATATGATGCCATAACTTTATAAAAAAAAAGATTTTTTAAAATCAGACGATTAGAACCGAAATTATGACAGACCGTCTTATAAAGGACAGACGGACAGAAAAACGTACAGAAAAAAATCAAAAAGTTTGAAATATAGGTGTTTGATGTCATACCTTTCTAACAAAAAATAATTTTCAAAATCGGGCGGTTAGAACCGAAAATATGACAGAAATTCTTATAAAGGACAGATTGATAGACGGACAGAAAAACGTACCGACAGATGGACACAAAGTATGAAATATGAAGCCATACATTTATAAAAAAAAAGTTTTTTAAAATCGGACGATTAGAACCGAAATTATGACAGACCGTCTTATAAAGAACAGACGGACGAAAAAGCGTACAGACGGACGGACAAAAAGTATAAAACATAGGTCAAGCCTTTGATATGTGTCATTTCTTTCTAACAAAAAAAAATATTTTTTTTAAATCCGATGGTACTGTTTGAAAGATTCTGTTCAAGAAATCGTCACTTGACCACGATTTAAAAAATACGAGAATCGCCGCCAATAACCCTTATGTAGCTCTAGTACAACGTTACTGCAAGCAAAATCCTTAAAAAAAACATTTGCCCGTTGTGAAGCATTGGTTCCAACCATTACTCAATGTAGCCCTTGTGCGATGTTAATCCTACCTCCAAACAACCAATGGCTCTTTATAAAACATGGTGCTGGTTGCCAGCTCAGGTTGACACATTAAATTAGTAATATCGTGTGCTAAATCCCACACATGAAAACCTTTAACGTATATGAAGGCAAATAACTATTTGAATTGTTGGCGACGACGTTTAATCGCCGCTGGTATATCAGCGTATGGAGAGCATTGCAACTGCTTATGAAAAAGGGCGCCAATCAGTTTACGCCCAACCCCGGGTAAAATCTTCGAATTTCGGATTTTTCCTGTTATATGCATGCTCTATTCTATAAGTGTTCCAATTTTCGTAACTCCATAACAAGCCGTTGTACCTAAACATTATGATCGCCCGTCAGTCAGTCAGTCAGTCAGTGAGTGAGGGACATATTTGTCGTTTTTCTGGTTCATTTATCTTTGGCTTAAATGAATTTCGAACGCTGGAAATTTTTTTCTAGGTTAAGTCTCACTAGGATACCCAGAAAAAAGTCTAAACTCGAATCTAAAGTGCGTAGAAGAAAAGAACTGGGTCTCCAAAATTATGCCGAAATGGTCCCAGTAAAGGATAGTCAGTGCCGCCTTCGTTATGAACTTGGCGATGCACTGCCGTGCATCCAGATTTAGCACAAGTGTTTTTTTTATTCCCTTTATTTATTGTTGAAACAGTAAAAGTATCGCAGCTAAACGACTTCAATTATTCTTCAAAATGGAAAACTTTTATTTTATGTAAAGAAAATAGTTAGATTTATGTTATTATTTTTTCGAATGAGAAGAAATGGAGATATGAAATTTTAAGTAAACAAATTTCACCAATTAACAATTTAATTTAAAAATTATCATTCTTGCCAATTTAAGGGCAACTTTTCTTTTCATTTATCAACGTAGCCCAATATATTTTAAGTTTACATTAAAATTGTAGCAATTAATTACAAATTTTTTATCATCAGTGTTTATGATCACACTAAGGGCTTTGGTATTAAAAAGCATAAAAAGATCATTTTTATCAAATATCCTTATTATTTAAAATATGTATTAAATTTTCTAAAATTACAGAAAAGGTATCTCTCTTTTATTTAAAAGTCTAGGTGTAAAATACGGTTTCATGCAAATTAATAATATTATTTATATTACAAATTTCCTTTGCTTTTTTGACATATGGCGAAATTCCTAAGAATTTTATATAAAACTGCCAACTTAAAGCCCAGTTTAGTTGCAAAACAACTGCTCGACGCCAAATGCTGGAACAAATTAAAATATAGTTACAGAACTACTTCTTGGGTCATAAAACACTTTTTGCTCAACTAAGTTCTTTCAATATGTACATTCAGCAACATGATCTCTAAATCCAAGCTTTGACAACATTACCCTGTTTCTCAACATCCTAACTGCACGAAAGAAAAAAAAGGAGCTCAGGAAACAAAAACAGAAGGGGTTCATCTAAGAGGCTTGACCTACTACTGTACTTGTAGAGAGAAAAAACTGGTTGGCTTGTGTTAAGGGAGTGTCAAAATCTTATACTGACACACACACAGTAAAAACTAAATGAGCTCATTATAAAAAAAACTAATGAAAAAAGGCCCCTTTCCGCCCTTACTAAAAGCCGCCTTTTTTATTATTTTTATATAGTGATAGGATATATATTGACGTTAGGGAGGGTTGCCAAGTTTACTGGTTGTGACATGGCTCATTAGTTTTTGTCACATTTGATGGTTAGAGAGGGAAGATTGACAAAGGATGGTGAATTGCCATTATTAACATATAAAATGTGACACTTCAGAATTCTTTGTTTTAAAAAAATACAAAGGCTTAAGCATTCGCTTTAAAATCGTAAAAATTGCGTTTCTGTAAAGTTAGAAGTGAAATAGACAATGGCACTTTAAATTCCATTTCTATGAATTTATTTTACTGATTTTTATTATATTATAAAATAATACTTAAAATAAAGTGGCAACTAAAATTCCATTTCTAGGAATTTATTTTACTGCTTTTTATTACATTCTAAAATAATATTTAAAATGGCAATTATTGCTAAAGAAACAATCATATTTATTATTATTTGTCAGTTTACCAGTACTGGTTGAACTGTAATATTTTAAAATTATTATAGAATACAAAAGGTACCTAGGATTTATATTTTTAACTTACACTATATTTTTCAATAACTATAAGGATTCATAAAACAGTTCAAGAAACTAGTTTAGTTACTTATGGTTTTGTAAACTAGCACAAATCGATCTTGAAAAGCTAAAAATGCACACAATTCTAAACGAAAAAGATTATTCATAAAATAATTCTCTGGTAACAAGGCAATTACAATCTTCGGAACTACTGATGCGCAATAAAGATTATCTACTTAAGAAGCCATCGAAACAGTAATAAATTTAAAAGATGGCACTAGAAAATAATTATTGGCTTTAGCCAAAGGTAAGGTTCTGAGTCATGGAACATGTAAGGACGCCTTTCAAGTCAATAAAATATCGTAGCGTATCCCATAAATCAGTGTAGCAGTTTATTAATTTGTATAATATTCATAAAAGTAGAAATCCGGGTAGTTAAAATAAAATATATTGATACCTTACAGTTATTCTCGTTTTCCATCGACACTAATGTTTTACTCTACTAGCTTTACTCTACTTGTTTTACTCTACTCAATCTAGTTAACACTAAACATACGGTCTACAAACAAACTTTTCTTTGCAATAAACTTATCTACATCGCACTCATTATTACATTAATTAACTTATATGCCCCATGATTTTTTAAGTTCTTTGAGACATTAAAAACATGTTCTATAAGACAAATCGCAGCGTTTACTGTCAAAAAAATCCTAGCACTTATATTTAAATAAAAATGTAAAATAACGGTCAGGGTTCAGCAGAGATTCCAGTCCAACCACGTTAAAAAAACACTCATGCCCATAATTTCCCATAGATGAGCTAAAGCTGTAAAAATACGAGAATCGCCATAATTTTTTAACAGTCTAAGGCCAATTATTTAGTGGGCCAGGGGCCGTTTTGCATCAAATAAGGCTGCTGTTCATAAAAATTGAAGGGCAAATGCTCTTAAATTTACAGATTTAAAAAAAAACCAGTGTATTCCTTGAAAATTCGTAAGATAAGCAATGGTTTCACAGACTTATTTGAAAAAACAAAAAAAGAAACTCGATGCTTAAAGATATGACTGAAAGAAACAAATACCGCCAAATCTCCTCGCCAACACCAGTATCCGCACGTGTCAGTAGGGGCGCTGTCCAGGGGCCGCGTGTTTTCTTAGCCACTGTGTGGACGGAAGACGGGCCCAAGTGGCCTCACAAAAAAGCGCCAAGGAGTGGCTTCAGGGAGCTCCCTTGTTGACACTGGCACAGGAAGTATCAGTCAGCCGCACGCCTGGTCATTAATGCTTGTATAAGATGCCTTGTCTCTTGACTCGAGATCGATTGGAAGGGGTGTCGCGTAACATCAGAAAAAATAGATCTGTTAGTCGAGTTGGTTTCCTTATTTTTTTATTATTATTTTTTTTGTGTATTCCTGTTTTGATTAATTTGGTAAGGGATTGTGACGAAAGAGTCTGGTTTGTGTTATGAATGAATTGGAAAGTGTTTTTTGTAACTGACTTAAATGTTTTTCGAATTCAAATTATTGTTTAAAAACTCTGTATAATAGATTAATATGATATATATTTAATATCAATGCTATAAGTTTACTGGTTTGTGTTGTGAGTGAATTGGAATCAGAGTAATTTTCGTAGATTCACAGCAAAAAATTAGTGGAATGTAAAATAGTTTATTAATTTAAACTAAGTTTCGAAAACTGTATGATAGGTGAGATAAAATGTATTGATTATCAATTTATGAGTTGTAACCCATTAAAGTGTCTAAAACCGTCCGTTGTCCATTGTCTCTTAAAAAATGATTTGATAGTAGAGTTAGTTTCTCTTTTGTGTTCTTGAATTGCTGAGTTTTATGGAGGATTGTAATGTAAATGCTTGATTTATGCTACGAAGACTATCTTATTTTAATTCTTGATCTTTAGCTAATGTGAATTGAAATTAAAACGTATTCCTGCAATTAAAAAGCCAATGGTTTCGGAAAACGCATTCACATTATGATTGCTGCTCCAGAATACTAAATTTATATTGTTAAATATAAAATTTTAATTAACAGAAAAATTACCTTTCTATAGCCTAAACATTTCAAATTAACCGAAAACTTTCAACTCTATATATTAAATTACTTAATTCTTCCCTACTACCAGCAACAACGCACTGCTATAAGACTTTCCAGTCCAACAACAAGTGCTCTGTTAGTGACCGTCTGTTTCACACACCGAGTGTAAAACCGTTTTAAAGGGAGATGGAGAGAATCTCCTCCCCTTTCACACACGGAGGCGCAAGAGGAAGGATGGGGCGACCACGCCCCACTGCCTCCCCCGCATCACGCATCTCCCCTGCTCTCCATCCTCCCACATGATGCTATCACCTCCGGAGAATATGCTCCACATCTTACGTATCTATGGAGAGTCAGGGAAAAGCATCTCTGTCTACCCGATAAAAAACTATTTTGAACTTTAGTGAAACGGTTCTAAATGAATATATGTTTTCGTTTGTTAAACCATAATTTGTTTGTAAAAACATATTTTAAACATATTTCAAAAGGCAAACGGCATATTTTAAACGGCAAAATGAACAATAATAATCGTCAATTAAACGAAACTAGAATGACGAAGTTAGATCCTCACAAAAACTGACTAATCAAATTTCCTCAATTTGAAGAAGAGAGAACTCGGAACATTTGCCCGTAAACAGTATTGTCAATAATGAAGAATATTTCGTCAATTTTGAGTGTCCATTTCTGAGAGGGTAATTTCATCTACCCCGGATTCGATATGATCGGAAAATCTGAAGAAATTCATATTTTCAGGAATATGAGGCGCTGATGTCAACACAGAATAATACTGTAATTTTACTGTTTTAAACTGCCCACCCAGATGCCTCTAAAATGAAACAGTTTTTTCTTAGAGTGTATATACGAATAGTTTACAATGGTTACGAGTAAATTTATCACACATTAATAGTAAATAAAATTGATAATTTTCAGAGTTGTTACTTGCTTTGTTTGTATATATTTTACTGTCAAATAAATCATTGCCTTTCAATGAACTCGCTCTCTTTTATTAACGTAAATGAAACTGTATTCACTAAAATACCTAAAAATCACCAAAATATTTTTTAAAAAAAGATTTTTTGAAAAATTAGTTTTTCCTTTTCCGTTGTAGTTAAATTTAATGATTTAACTACAAGATACTCAATATTTTGATTGCTACATATCATGTTCTTATTGATGGAAAAATATAGTTGTGAATTTTTTACGCAACTATTCTATAGCGTATAAATGTGCTACATATTCTTTTCAAATCTGAACTGAAAGATTTCTTTTGAAATTCTTCCTTGTTTGGAACATGAACACAATAAAATTCCGGGGCGTCAAAAGAAGTTAGGAAAAAAGAAATAATAATAATCAATTCCAGTTTGGCGTAAGAGAAGTGTTGCTTTCTCGCAAAGGTAAAATTTTTTCCTGATTCCAAATGAAATGAAGGAGAATAAGGGCTCGGCCCTTTCCTCCCACACAAAAGGCGAATGTCTTTTATTTCGTTCCTTCTTGGTTTCTCAGAAAATGGAAAAACAAATCTCACTTTCCGAAAGGAAACCCTGTAAAACGCATCCCAAAAATCAGATAACCAGGAAAAGAAAAAAAGAACATTTTTCCGTTTTCCACAAAACATTTTTCTTCATTCTTCTATATTCCAAGCCTTTTGTGTGGATTGCTCACTAGGTTCTGTCAAACTTATTCCATTTTCCAGTTCCTCTATAAATGTATAAAATTGCATTTCTAGAAAATATAAAATAAAAAAAAATCGTTAAGGGATACATGTACGGATTCGTGGATGGTTTATATCCGGAATACAGTTTTGTTTTCAGGTAAGTATAGCGTATATCTTGCAGCCGGTAACGATATTCCCGCTCCAATTTTCAAAGATAGGGTTTCGGAGGCACCCCGAATCGATGGGTCTATTGTTTTATGCGATGATCGCCGATGATGTAGTATCGATTCGAAATTGAATCGATATACTGTGGAGGAGCTCCGATGCTGATGGAATCGGATCTGTGTTGGAAGGGGTTGCCGTTTTGGCGATTTTATGAATTTTTTCATTTTCAAAAATCAATTTTTTTAACATAACTTATTTTTTACTGTCTTACTCATGGATTATGGGTGGAATGCTATGCTATATTTCTCGAAAGGCTTTTTAATAAAAACGATGTAAATTTCAAATTAGATAAATTAAAGTGTTTAATGTTATTGGGTAGTACACCAGCAGTCAAATAATCACTATTATTATTTTCTTTAACTTGCAACAACTGAATATTCTAGTCAATTTAAACCTTGTTAAGAAGTAATTTAAGAATGAATTAAAGAAAATCTCAATCAAGCTGTCGTCAAATTCCAAAATCACCTCCTATACAAAATACGCATCATTCCCCTAGCATTTCATCCAACTCTAGTTGACAACATTCACAGAATACAGACCTATCTCCATCTAACCTCTTCCATGGCTTAATTGGGATGATTGCACCCGAATACCCCACACTTATCCGCCCTAACCCTACCAGAACACGCGTGCAGACATACGAGAACGGTCACTCACCACAGCTAACGACCGACGACTAATTTGAGACATTGATCGATTAGTTCGTCAATTGATTCTAAAATTTGAGATCTCTTCGGCTTGTTCTGCGTGAGCTTGATTATATGTGTTGGAAGAAAGGGGGAAATAACAAGCTCCTGGTTCTCCGTCACGATATGAGAAGCGAACAAATTGAAAGTAGAAATTGCTACTTATGTGGTGTAACGCAGATTCTTTTTTGTTTTAGACTCGATTACAGAGGTGTTCAATTGGTGTGGGTGAAAATGAAGTTAGCCGTTTGAGAAAGTTCCGTGTGAGTCGTTTTTGCTATCTGGTCTACATATTCAGAATAGGAGGAAGTTTTCCTGAGTGCATTCATAGCGATCTCCTATTTCTTTTCTTACATTCACAGCCTAAAATCACACCAAACCTTTAAAAAATTCAATTGGCATAAATCTTTGGATATGCAAATTAGTATATTGTGTTAAGTTTACACAACATTGCTATGGTAGTATAGGTAGTAATTCTTCATCTGATAGTAATAATATAGAATATATAATATAATGTTTAAACTGCTACACGAAAGTGCTCTTTTCCAAAGAGTTTATACCCTTTTAAGAATACACTTTTAAGCAATATTACGGGAGATAAACTTTATTTTATTTTGCTTGCACAATGATTTTAAGAGAATTAATTAATATTCTTTTCACATCGAAAACCTTATAACACCATTCACATCCTTTAATCCTGAACCAATCGAATCCACCAACCCAATTTATGATGCGCGAGTTTACTCTTACAAGTTTCAATAGATTTCAAACTCTGCTTTAACCATTCCATTAGTAGATATGCTGACAATAACTACATGATAATTAAACGTTTTATTTAAAATGATTAAAAAATTTTCGATTTGAGGTATTAAATGTTCAAAAAGTACTCGCTCAAATTTAATCATCAATTCTAAGGAAAATATGAAAACAAGATGGATTAAAAATATCAACAATGCAAGAAGACCCTTTATAAAAGCCTGACTCCCTTTGAACTGAAGTACCGATAGGGTCATTCTTATCCATACAACATCATCAGTGGAAATCACACATCAAAATACGACACAATCTGCCTGCTTCCCATGCTTACAACGGCCCTTTTTACAGCATACGCATGCACCCTCCGCCCCCACTAATCGATACACAACTCATCGAGTGGATTGTACAATGGGTCATTCTTGTGGCTTAAACGGGGCTTTACACACTTCATGATCACAAATGGGGGCCTTTCCCCTCCAGGCGGTGTTGGAGAGTGCACGGGGCGGTTAACCGTTTTGCTGCAGATTGGATTTTGTATTGTGTCGGGGTCGGGGTTTTTAATGAGCATGTAACTGTTGATTGTTGTATAGGTTAAATGTGAAGATGACTGTAAGGGTTAAACATATGCTTTGAAAACGTTCCTTAAATTTTTTTGTATTTTTAAAAGTTACTGAATGCGCGCAAATTTGACAACAACATAATTCATAAATATTTTTTGTGCTCACAAATACATGACGAAGCATAACAAAAATTTATAGATAAATTTTCACTTCCCCTAAAAAATCAAAACGACTTTCATTTGCTACACTATGATGGAAATCGAGACAAAAGTTTCATAAACACTACATTGTATTAAAAACATAACAAATCTCCACTAGTTTTCAAACTATAAACGCGGATTTCATATTATATAATATTGTATAATTGTATCTCAACTATTCTAAAGTACATTTTAACTAACATAATAAAAGAGTTTTATACATATCGCCAAATTAAATTAATAGAATTCCCTGCCCAGGATAAATACATAGTGCTTTTCGTGCATATCATGTTCAACTTTTCCCTTCGACGCCTTTTGGTAAGAAATTATATAGAGGAGTGTCACGCCAAGCTTCATGTTCAGTCTATTGTTTCTAGGAGATAAATACTTGAAGTTTCCAGGTTAGAAAATGAGTAGAATTGTAGAATTTATTGCGATACATGTTCTTTTTTTTTACTATAACTATAATTTTTAAGTTTTGCAGTTCATTTTATCAAATGATTAAATTTGATATTTTATGAAAATATTAAGTAATTAAACAATTTAAAGCTTTTTTTCTAAGCCTTATTAATTTGAGAGTAGAGTTGTTTTACTTTGATTTTTTCTACGGTTAAATGTTGAGAAATAAATAAAAATTCAATATATTGGTTCAATCAATTTATTCCACAACCAATGTATGAATAAAAATTTTAAAGTTCATACATTGGTTCATTCAATACATGGTTCACGTAATACTAGATAAATTAGGTATTTATGGTTAATTTGAAACGTTATATGAACTATACTTTTATGCATATTAATCTTTTTTCTTATTAAAAAAAATCTTAAGAAACTATTGCACTGTAACGTATTTAAAACACACATTTTTCAGCTAGCTTTCCAAAACAGTTCTACGAATTTGAAGCAGAGTTTTACTTGTTCTTTTTTTCCGATGTAAAAATATGTTTACTCTAACACAAGAAGAGACAAATGAGAAAACCGAAATTTTTGAAAAAAATATAAAGAATGTATAAAAAATTACAAAAACATATAATTACGAGATTAGCTTTTAAACTGCGATCCCTTTTGAAAGAACTAATAGCGTGTTCGAATAAAATCTGAAAAAGATCCTAAAAACTGTTTATCATTCCATAAAAACGCGCCTAAAGAATTTTAATTCCTCAATCACAATTTGGAGCGCGAGTTACTTAATTCAATAAAATTACTGCATATAACGTATAATTAGCACAAAACCTTTTCTGATATACTTCTCAGAACTGCGCTTTAATCCTAAAATTAAACATTGAGCGGGCTCACCAATTCCGGCCAATCTTATTATCAAGCAAACACTGATTAATTCGCCGCTTATTGTTGTCACTGTCTTTTTGTTCGCGCCAATTTTGAGAAGTCAACTTCGATTATTACCTGACTCATCCTCTTTTTTGAGGAGACCTTTCTTCTTACACCCGAACACCCATCCCTGAAATTACCCCGCCATTAACGCTTGTTGCATGTCACGACGCAACAATAACACGGAGAGAGACAAAAACTAGACATATAAACACCAGTTACTGATGAGGCGTTCAGAAGCATAATGGTATGAATAGAGACACTTATATTGGTATGAATTATTAATTTATTAATGGCATGAATAAAGACTCAGAAAGATGGTCAGCAGCATCATTAATGCATTTTTTGAAGAAAAAAATTATGCCTGTTGATGTATTGCTTTAAAATGTAAGCATTTTTTCGCCAGGTACACTGTACAAAATGTCTGTAATATTACACCACATTTCCATAAAATTGCAGCACAGCAAAAATCTATCTACCTCACCATCACACTATGAGGGTCAATAGAGGGGATTGACAAGATTGATTTGAGGGGAATACAGGGGTTGTTTTTGCAACATAAGAAATTAATAATAACAACGAAAAAACAAATTGAGGAGTTAAGTACAATCAGGTTATTTAATTATTGATTGTACAAAATAGTATCAACATCTGATGATAATTATGGCTGTATTTAAACTTGAAAAATTAATTAAGTTATTTAGCCAGACGATAATTTCCCATATTTTATTGTGTAGTTGTTGTTATTATTACTTTGTTATCTGGTAAAAGCAATACCTTGATAGATGTTGTGACTTCAAAATTAATGCATAAGGTCTGCATAGGACTGACCATCCCTCGTTAAGCAGATATATATCTCTGTACCTTAAGAAGAAAAAAATCAATATTTTGACTTGTATCATAGCGTTGGACAAAGGACTACTGCGACTTTTTACTGAGGTGTAGACATTAAAATCATTAAGGGGAGTTAGATTATAAGAGGCAACCCCTATTCTACGTTAATTCACTGTTCTTCAGCGCATCCTATATGTACACCATTATGTCCAAATGAAAGGAATCTTCGGCTTTTGCTGTGTCAGCCAACTTCCAAATTACCTATCATTGTACTCCGATATGACGCAAGGACCTCGCTTGTCAACCAGCGTAATTGGACAATCCTCTGGCAGTATCGACGACTGTTAAAAAGCCGAATTGAGGAATACGCGAATGAATTTCTTTCTCTTTGTGTGTGTTTCTGCTGCTGTCGCCAATCCACGTTTCCTGCCGACAGGTGGTTAATTGAGAGAAAAGTAATTTCCACCGGTGTGACTCTGTTCCAGAGGTCTGAATGTGTGAATACTGTTCTTACTAAGGGAACCAAGCTTTCAGTTTAACTTAACTGAATAACATATGGTTTTTCATTCATGATAAAATGAAGTAATAATGTGTACTATATGCTGCATGAAAGAATTTAATCTGTAATTTTAGATAATATTACAGATAATTGGGGAACACCAGGGGTGTTTGAAAGTAAATTTGCTCCCAAAACCACAAACATTTAAATAATGAACAAGAAAATTGAAATCTTCCAAAATTAAAATCTAAGCAAATAATTACTTTTTATGTTTGAATGTTGCTTCTGAGTTGGGCACATTTATGTATTACCGAAAATATAATCTTCAGCAATACAATCTTACTTCTGAGTAACATATTATGTTAAAACTACAGCTTTGTACGATATCATTAATTAAAATTTAATTTACAAAATTTTTCTTTATAACAATTTTTTTAAAAAATCTCCATTTCCATTTAGCGCACCTTCAAAGCACGATGTCATAGAGAGGATACCTTTGGTACCCTTAATAACCATTTCTGTTAATGGTGCATTTTGGATGCTCTTAATTTTATTTTGTAACCTTAGGCAATAGTTTCATAAAGTAGAAGAACAGGGGGGGGGGAGTTCCTAAGGCTTTTCCCTTAATTACCTCAACTAAAGATAATAATTCTCAAACTGTGATCTTGTTGTTTAGTTCCCTTTCAATAAACGAGGCAAATGTTTTGATGCCTTTTATGCTGTTGACGTGAAAGATGTATTGACAATGCTTTGGCTGAGGATCCTTGATTGTTTCGTTTGAAAGGCATATTTTTCCAAGAAGTAATAAAACCAATTATGATATTCTTTATTTCCTTGAATGGTGCTTTTGTTTGTTTTGATTCGAAAGACTAAACAGATTCGCACTTACGTTAACAACGCTCTTCCTAAGTTCCTTAAATAATGCGCGAAAGTATAGTATGCATTTTTGTACAAAAATGTTTCTTCTTAAATTTCTGCTTAGTAACTTATTGCAGTACATTAGTCATGATTTTACAATATAACTGTTGATGAATTATGGCCTAACTTAAAAATAAGATTTTTGTGCAAATAAAATGATTATTTTGGTATTTTAGTTTCCTTCATCATTATGTATACAAATTATTTTTCAATCATCTGATAATGTTAACAGAAAATACCAATGTTCTAAGACTTCAGAAGAAATACTTCCTTTCACACTTCTGCGAATATCTTTTCTTATTACATTGCTTGTGTAGAGATGCATTCCTAAAAAGTCTTCTATCTTTACTCTCTTAACTCCATTAAACATTTTCTCCTTAGTTCATCAGATACGAAATTGAGCACTCTACTTTTTTAAAGAATATTGAATAAAACAAATAATCAAAATTTTCCAAGTATTGTAAGCAAAAACATGAAAATCAAGAAGAAAGATATATGTAACAGAAGCAGCAAAAACATGAAAGTAACTAGAATAATTTCAAAATGCTGTAGTTTTTTATTTATTTTTACATCTTATTTACTTTCATACATAATAATTAATTTTCCTACCACAAAAAGGACACCAACACACACTTTAGCATACAAAATTGAAAAAAATCCTTTTCTCACGTTTCCAACAACCCGATGATTGACAATTAACATGCATCAAAAGAGATCCAGCGAGAATAAAATACGGAGGGGCAATAAAATCGAGACATTCCCTTTGTCTCGGCTGATGGATCCTTGTCGCTGGCGTCGTTATTGTGTCAGAAACAGAAGACACAAACAGGAAACGAGAGCTCTTTAAAGCTCAAATTTATGGCGAACATTTTACCGTATTTTACTGTATCGCTTAAACAGTTTCCTACATGAGTGGCGAGTAGAAAGCCAACAAGTGGGAGGAAATATTCAGAATTTGAAAGAAATGAATATGATTCTTTTTCAATTATTTTTTTTTCTAAAACTATACTTTATTTCTTTACTTTATTTTTATCCCGGTAATACTAAAGTAATAATAGTAATCATTTATGTTTGGAGAATTCAATTAGTCTAAACTTTCTTAAAAAAGGATAATTGCAAACATAATTAAACACTACAAAAAAAAATTTGTGCATGTCTTTTCTGGAATTTTGTGATTGGATAATACTGATATTAAAACATCAAAATTGAAAGCCGATTGTTATTTCATATAAAGCACTAAATGATTTGCAGCGTACGACACATACTCCAAAAATTATTCTATATATCATACGTTTTTGCTCTCATTAAAAATTTTATTGAGTGATTTTCAATTTTTTTAAAAAAGAAATAATGATGTAAATCCAAGAAAGCAAAAAGGAAAAAACATGAAAAATTCCTCTATATATCATAGTATTAGGTATTATATGAAGTCATTTTAAACAATCAAATTTGCGTTTGCAAATGTGCGTCTTTAACTTTTAACGAACGAAAACTGTCAGCAAAATCATATGTGTGTCATACCTGTGACACTCTATCCTATCATAAAAATAGCTTTCAAATAAACGAAAAACAACATTTGAAAGTTTTTGAAACGTAATAAAATACACTCTATCATATCAAGGAGAAGGAAAAAGTGAGAAAACTGAGACGTATAACGAAATATATCTGCTTTTCTACTAAACTAGAAGCTGAACTCAGATTTTTTCATCACCTATGATATAACGGGCTAGTGACATGTTCACTCGAATAATCTAAGGGATTAACCTGCGCAAAAAATCCATACAAAAAGATAAAAAGGGCCAAAAGTTCGATTTCATTGCATTGGACATAGGGTCTTTTTCTACAACGGAACAGAATTACTTGTGTAATATGATTTCGTTCTAGGATATCTGATACTTAAAGACGAAGATTGCTTTGAACTTCTATTGGTAATCGGGGAGCTAAAGACGAGCTGTGAAAGTGGAATAAAAATATACTTTTTATTGAAAAAAATATATAGCTGGAATAAAAAAAAATATCGAATATAAGTTTCGGAATATTCTTACACGAAAAGGATTTTTTTTTAACAAGTATATTTTTACTTACGTCGTTTATACAATAGATTACGAGAAGTGTTTTATTACGAGTAGAATAGTATGAAATGATATATTTTCTTCTAGTTTGTATTTGCTTTTCATACATGCGTAAATAATGTTAAAGATTGTATGACGGAAATATTGGATCAAAAACCATGATAAGTCAAGGATGCACACATTTTAAAAGTAGATAAATTAACATGCTTTTACCTCGTAAAGTGTGTTTAATGAAATGCATATACATTTTTAGAAACGCAAGTAAGTTGTAAGCTTTTTGCTAATAATTCGTTTCATGGTACAGCAGCACTTATGCCAGTAGTTTAACAGAATTGAATTGATTTAGCAGTTTTTTTGCACCAATATTTTATTGCTAGTAATGATAGAATTCATAGTAAACTCTTTGAGGGAAAGACATATAAACCCGTCATTCGACGTATAGGTTTTCTAACAAAGCAATATATTTTTAATTACTTCATTTTAACATCTTAAGTGTGGTAGAATAATTCACAACCATCCGTTAACAAAATACAATTTAAAAAAATTTAACGAAATTAAATTTTCAGTTTAAAATTTTAATTAAATAATTATCAATGAAAACAAGTTAAACTCCGACAATTTGCTCTAGGTTAATGAACTTCCCCCAGAATCCCCCAGAGGGTCAAGACCTATGACTATAAAAATTGTGTATCATTGCATTATTTGAAGTTAAAGTTTTTAGGTCAACAAGAATGCCATGAATAAGGCGTAATAAAACATAAATAATTAAATGCACTTTTTTGTAGAAAAATAAAGCCGGACTTAAAGAATTTAATAAAAGAAAAGGACTTAATGAATAGCATACAGATTTAATCTCGCGCTTTAATCTTAATGACACTATCTTTATCTGTTATGGAGGACCCAGGGTTTGATTCAAGCAAGTGGAACTAAACACGATGATGCCACAAAGACCTGACCAGTAACAGTATTTTTCTTTTCAGAAAGGTTCGTCACTTATGACCATTCCTCGCCGGATTTCCAAGTCAGTGACAAAGATGGGAGACTGACCCACTTGTTGTCACTTTAATACATGGTGATAATTTACTTTATTTGGATTACAGTTTTTGACGCCAAGCTCTGATTGATCTCAAAGAAAGTTCTGAATAAGAGTGTGTTACTCTAGATTTATTCCTGATTTTAGGGAGAGATGTGTCATTTTAAGTAGGAATCCTGTATTATTAATTAAGAAAGGTTGGGTTGTCGTACTTTTTGTGTTTGGTCACGAATGTTAGATTGTATCTCAGTAGTAGAAGTAACGGACTGAATAACCTTAACAATAAGGAGATTTCTAGCTTTTGATATACTTTTATGATTTTACTGATTTTATCTCTATGGTAAACTACTCACCTTATTTTCATTAGAAACGTAATTCTTAGTAGTTGTTGTTATGCGGTTCTTAGTTATATAAGTCATAAATCTTTTTATATGCATCGTGGTTTAGATTTTATTTTGAATTATTCGTAATACTTACTAAATAAATAATTTTTATAAATGATTGACATTTTTTTAATAAAAGTTCTGCTATTTAAAACGTATAATTTTGTCATAATATAAGTGAACATATTGTCACAAATATAAATAGGTACAAAAAATTAAATAAATATTAAAACATCTGTGTCTTGGTGAATCACTAAATTTAAATACAGTGAAAAACTTTAATTTCACAAAAGACAGAAGACGAATTGTCAGCTCCATACAGCTAATACATTAGTTTTGAAATCACAACTTCCGCAGACGTATTGCTTTGCAATGTTTGCTCTCATTCCCCAGGCATGGGAATGGACATAACATAGAAAAGAAACAAATTTGAAACGAAAATGCTATCTAGTTACTTAATTATGTAATTTTGAAGTTTTAGAATTACGAAATATACAGCAGAGAGCTACACTATTTTAAAACTTTATCAATTAATAATAAATTGGATGTCATTTTCTTTACAATTTTGTTTTAAATTGATGTTGTGATTTTTCTCATACTTGGTGAAAATGGGATAGCGTGGCAAAGCAACTCATTTGCAAAAGCTGTGATTTCAAAACTAATGCATTAGCTATATTGGACCGACAGTCTCTCTACATTTGTAGAATATAATGAATTTTCATCCAAAATGTGCATTGCATTTAAGAGGTACATACATTAATTGCATACAAGATATTTGAATGCAATATATAAATGACGTACAATATTCATATTAATATACGATATGTATACGTAAACAAAATTTATGTACATTGTAATGTTACATGTAATACATTAAAATCCCATTTAGGGGCTTTTTTCAATGTATATAGGACTTTAGCATGGTGTTTTTTAAGTACCATAATCATTTAATTTAAATGTAAGGAAATTTTTTTAAACCAGTTATTAAAGGTTGGAAAAAATATATTTGATTGGCATAAAAATGTTTTACCAACTTTTTCTCGAAGAAATCTCAAAATTTCTTTTTATGTCTAAATCAACCCCATTAGCATTATAACAAAACCACTAAATAAAAAAAACTTAAAATACCAAAAATCAGAAATACTGAGAAAGAAATCTTTTCATATTTCTTTTTTTTTATATCCCATTTTTTCCTATCATCAAAAGCAAACATTTTTCTCCTAATTTTACATATTCTAATTTTTTCCCGTCTTTTCTGTAAGGCTCAGCTTTAAATATAACACTGATAAGGCGGGTAACATGGGAAAATAGAATATATTGGATAGTGGAAAAAAATTATTTAAAAAAAGAGCCGGCTCGCGATAAGGAAATTAAATTCTATAGTAAACCTCATCCCGAGCTGAAATTAAAATCATCGCAGCAAAAATCCTTTTTGGAAGAAAGGAACAACCCTCGGGCTTTAATTGAAATTTCAAAGGACAGAGTCTGATACATTGAGTAAATAAAATTTCTTATTTTTTCGGTACTTTTCAGATTTTGGGACTTAACACATTGAAAGGGGGGGAAAAGAAGTGAGAAGGGTTTTTATGTAGATATTTTTTAAACTTATCTTTCTTTTTAAGCAAATATCGGGGAATTCCACGTATTTAAATTAATTTTATTCGGTACTAGAAAAAAAGATATTCCCAAGAAATAATTTGAATGTTTTACTACGGTACGAATATAAAACATTCTCAGTAAAAAAAAAATTGGTGTTTGATTTTATGAGTTTGAGAGCAGAAAATGCATAGGTTAAAAAAATGTCTTATATTTATCGAACTATTTGCGGTAAAATATTTTTCAGCAAACCTTTATTTCTATACATTTTATATCTTTTTCTAATTTATTGCAGAAAACAGTTCTCGCTAAATGTTTCACTGATCAGATTATCTTTAAAAATTGAGTCTTTAAACAGTTCGCATTTGGTAAATTAATGACAATATTTAAAAAAAATATATATATATATATATTAAAATTATGCTTCTGAAACAAGCAAAACATAACTAACTTTACAGAATACTTGTAAATCCCTTGCTTAACTTTCTACACATTAAATCGAAAAACCATTCAAACAATTCAATTGCATTTCTTTTTTTATAACTAAGCAAAATAAATACTTACAAAAAATTGCAATTTTTTTATTAACTTTAAAAGCGAATAAGAAAATACAATTACTTTGAATTATTTAACAAAATAAGCGTATAAAATAATTTTGTAATCGTATTTACAGTTGATAAGGCTGAAGCTACAGTAATGTTTTAAAATATTTAATTTTCTTTGAAATCAAAAGATCAATGACATCATGCTCCAGGTCAGATTTCATGGATGTCAAAACTAAGAACATTCTATAAAAAGATGAAACCTAACGGATTGTCCGTTTCTAAACCCAAAAACCTACCGGAAGAAGTCATCAGATATATAGTTAACCCATCGCACAATTCTCTAATCCCAACTAATGAATCAGAATGTAAGCCTAATGAATCAGACTCAACAGAACGCTAAACAGCAGACCGTACTTTGGGTGAGTTTGAAAGAACTGCATCTACTTTTTAATTGCAAATAGTTCTATGTTTATCCAAATACTACTACACATCATTATATTTTAACAAATTTCAATGAAGTATAACTTTTTAAAGATCTATAAATAGAAAATAAACTACATTCTACGCCAATCCTTACCCCAAAAACGATGTTTAACGAATGAAATCTTCAAGTTGCAATGTGATTCGAAGTTTATTTAATCGTAAAAAATATATTTTATTGGAAACAATTACATAAAAAAATCCTTCCATCTTCAGACAAACAGCTGTTGAAAAAAAAACTGAGATGTCATGAATTACAATTTCCTTACCCCACAAACCTGTGTTATTATTAGTATATTGTTGTTATCATTCTTAATTGAACGTTATAAATACGTTACTTTTCTAAGTTATAAATATTATGTTTTAATATGTATTTACATTTACCTTTCTTATTCCATTACTTTCGTTTTTTATACTTTTATTATGCTTCTTATTTATTATACTTATTATACTTATATATTTTACTTACTCAAAATAAGTCAGTATTGAAATGCGCTCGAGTAAATTGCCTATTTCTCTAACATTTTGCTACATTTTTATTTTCTTATAATCCTTTAAAATTATATATTATCCATACTAAATAGTTTTTTTTCAAGCTATAAGTAATTGTTCCCAAAATTAATTCCCTTCTACAATTAAGTCAAACCCTAGTTACAACTCTGCCACATCATCGATATAAACTGTCCCAAGCCAAGAGTTGTGGTATTCCCAATGCTGTTTCCCAGCCAAGCCAAGTGAATCGCTCGCTGTACCTCGCTCCACTGCTGGAGATGATCTCAGTTAAATGCTGTATGGCGCCTTCTTATTTTGACTTGTGTAATAAATCTGAGATTTGACTGCCTCACTGGACGCCAGATTGAAGGATGCTGTAGGAAATGTTCAATCCTCACGGGACTCATTTTGAAGGTTGAGAAACAGAAACTCGGCCCACACGCGAAATATATGATCTTAGATATCAAAAACTTTAATAGTTTTTTAAGCAACTAGTGGCGAAAATGATACTTTATTAAGCGAGTGGCTTTACGGTCTCGTGAAATAATGAAAAGAGCTTAATAAAGTATTATTTGGCACGTGCTTGTTTACAATATGTTTTATAATAACGTGCAAAAGCGTGAAATTTGTGTTCTTACTTTTGTCTTATTTAATTTCCTTTAATAATTTTTAAAGCACATGTTTCCATGGAGATATTAGAAAATGTAAAAGTAATGAACCATTAGAAATAAGTGAGTTTCATGGCATCATTTAGTTTCCATGTAGATAGTCATGATATCATGTTAATTCTTTTTTATCGGTAGTGTCTGTATTTTATTTAGCTCTGCATAAAATAGCTTAATATAGTGATATAAATTTGTTTTCGGTTTTTAATAAAAACATGTTCCTTCTAGCTTGTTATTTTTCAATCGTGCTTAGAAACTCAAAAACATTAGGAAGGTTATTAAATATTTGACCTAAAAGAGTAATTCACTATGTGTTTCCGAAACATTATATAATACTATTGCAATAGAACTTAGGAGAAAAATAAGTCCTTTTTGACAAAAACTTGTATGATATCAAATTAAATCTAATAACTGGATCTGCACCAATCTAAAAATTAAAATAGATCGAATATTGTACATAGTACAGCAGATCTTCTTGAACAAGGGTACAGAAAGAAAAGAAACAATGCAGGTGGTAAAGAATTTAAGTTGAATAAAAAGAAAATATTACGATTGCGATAAAAAAGGAAAGCTATGAAAAAACGTTCGTAATACTTGAAGAGTTAATTTCCTTGACTTTATTTTATTAAATAAATAGCCCCGTAACGGTTTTCGCATGATACTTCCTGATGTATAATAATTTATCCAATAAGTAAATTTTAAATAAAACACTGACGAGTTACTCCAACTTAAATGCAACTAGTTGTATTTATAATAAATTAACAAACCTACAATTGTCCTCCAAAATTATATATTATAAAAATTACATAAAACAATAATAATTTACAACATTTTACAAATACCTTTTTAAAAAATAACGTAAGGAATTGTAAGCCTTATTGATAGACCCACACAAGTAAATAAGCGATGCCTATCCTGCCCACTCTATTAGGAAAATATCCTTTTGCATGAGAAAATAACGCTGTGGTTCCCCAAGTGATCTATCATCCGTATGCAAATGCAGTCTCCCCCGTCAAGAGATACGGTCTGTATTTACCGGCTCGCCCGCAAAAGTACGTTATCGGCCGCATTACATGTATATAGATATGATGGGTGGTATTGAGATAGAGTGTGCATAAATTGGTTGAAGGAAGAGTGGAGTAAGAGAAAAAGAGACGTGACAAATATATAGAAATGTACTAAATCTGTCATTGATGATTAAGAAAGGAAATGTGGTATATGTTTTTTTTTATTACATTGAAAGATATCGTGATTAAAAATAGTTTGAAAAATTGCGTAGTCATTCTTTTTTTTAAAAAGCGATGGGAAAAAGTTTTGATTTTATAAATATTGTATAAAATTAATATTTTAATTATAAATTATCTTTAAAAAATGCAAGTCTTTTCTTCCTATTTAGCAAGAAACTGCAGAATAAAATACATGTTATCTGAATTACTGATGATACAATTCGCAGAGTAAATTTTACTAAATTTCGTGTCTTAATTCTTAAGTATAACTTTTGAAATAAATAAATTGTTTTTGGGAATGCATCACAAAAAAATTATCTCTCGTAATCTAGAATTCGTAGCAAAACCTTGAAAATTAAAGCCATTTTTAATTGAAACACTGAATGACGTCCAAAATGTCTTACGTCCAACGTTACGTCATGAACCCAACAAGCATAGGTACCAATCGACAGTATCCAGGTCCCAAACCCTTACAAATCTCACAAGTGACATAAGACTTTTAAAGCAAATAAAGTGTTATTGGGAATGCATCACAAAAAAATTATCTCTCGAAATCTAGAATTCATATCGAACGTTGAAAAATTAAAGCCATTTTTAATTGAAACACTGAATGACGTCCAAAATGTCTTAGTCCAACGTCTACGTCATAAACCCAGCAAGCATCCATACCAATCGACAGTATCCATGTCCCAAACCATTACAAATCTCATGAGCGACATAAGACTTTTAAGACAAATAAACTGTTATTGGGAATGCATCACAAAAAAATATATCACCGAATTTAGAATTCATAGCAAACCTTGAAAATTTAAAGCCATTTTTAATTGAAACACTGAATGACGTCCAAAATGTCTTACGTCCAGCGTCATAAACCCAACAAGCATATACCTATCGACAGTATCCATGTCCCAAACCATTACAAATCTCATGAGTGACATCTAAGACTTCCGCTAATCCGCACTCAGGTAATCAGAGAGGTTTTTATCATCGGCCTCTCACGTGCTGGAAACCTATGCAACGGTATCTCGTTGCATCTTGGCCAGACTGCAAGCCACTTAACTTTACTTCGATCTTGATACAGATGTAAAAAAAAAATAGCCCAACATGTGGTTAGCGAACAATCTAAAAATTTATGTGGACATTTCTTTTTGCTGTTTGGGAAACTGCTATGTTTTTTTTATTAATTTTGCAAAGGTTGAATAAAGCAATAATAAAAAAATTCTAATGATTTTTTACTTAGCCCTAAATTAATGCTAGTATAGATGAGAAAGTAAAAAATAAATACGTCTTTTTTAATATTTAATATAATTTTTAAAGTAGTTTTCAAAACGAACAATTTCAATGCAAACAGACGAAAGAACGAACAGTGATACACTGTAAAATCGTGTTGCGTAATGTATAGTCTCAGAATTTTCAAAAATCTATACTATATTACAGTTAAGTGTTTTTCCATTCAAAAATTATCTTTGAAAAGCAGTAAGATTTCTTTCAAAGTTTATTTCGTAAAGTTGTTTTCATCATATACGTAAGTGTTTGCAACTGTACCCAGGTTCATAATACTAGTCAGACCCATATTTTTACAGGGATAAATTGAAAGTTTTCTCTTCCTATCTCTCACTTTCTCTCGCCCATGTTAGCCTAGAAACTCTTTTAAAAATTGCAGAAATCCATAGCTCCCACCACTTTCCACATTTTAATAATTTTAACTCATAAAAATAAGTTTATTAAAAAATGCAGAAAACCATAGCTCCCACAACTTTCCATATTTAATAGTTTCAACTCTTAAAAATAAGTATATGAATGTTACATCACTCTTCCTTATAGCTCTGAAATATATGTATAGCGATAACACAAGTTTTTTAAGTCCTGAAAGACGAGAACATAATGCTATGGAAATGTCCATGCCTCGGATTATATGGACACGCAGAGGTGAGAACTAGCAATTGAGGACATTGAAAAATGCTGCTCGGATCTACTTCGTAAAAAGATATAGAAGTGGAAGTTTTTTGAATAAATATTTTATCTGATTGTTGGAAAAAGGAGTTGTAAGTTCTACAAACTTTTTTTACGTAAGAATTATTAATAGCATTGATGTAGGTTTGAAATAAAAAAATGTTACTTATCAGGAAAATTTTTAAGAAATAATTTAATAGTTTAGAAAGTAATTTCTCCATTTTAGACAAAACTAAGTAAAATGTCTAAGTTTGCTTTGAAATACCATTTTATTAACATATGATGTAAAAAGAATTTGCAACCACGATTACCAGCACAGATGCTGTATTTTAATTCTGACAAAGTGTGCTGTAATTTTCAAGCACCATGGACCACATCTTTGACCTAGTTTGAATTTCCTATTGGTTGAAAAGAAAGACATTGACAAGGATCCTGACAGGCCACTACTTGTATGCAATATGAGAAAAATCAGCAATAGTGCTGTGAATTGTGTTTACATTCAGCAGATATCAGAATACTACTGAAAGGTTTGTGAACATGCAGCAAATGTGCTGTATTTTTACAGCGTAATTTAGATTCCCAACCAATTTATTTTAATCCATTTACATTTTCAAAATAATGGTGGTTCATGCATATAAAAAGGCATCAATGTAAGGTTTTTCGTTTTTCATACGAACTCAGTTTTGGAGAAAAGTTTGGTTTTGTGTCTACAATCTTTTTAGTATTGCTATCTTCAAATTATCGGTTGGTAGATGTCGAAATACGGTGAGAACTATAGAAGTCCATGAGTGTGCAAAACACAGCCGGCAATCTCCTTGATATTGTTGGAGTACAGATTGATGTCAGAGGGGTATAATTCCCCAAGCTAAACCAAGGATCTTAAAATCAAATCTTCAAATTGTTGATTCGGTTAATGTTTTTAATGTAAAGTTCAAAGCAAGACTTTAAAAAAAATAAGCTAATGCTATTTATTTAACATTACTACTTGTGCTTGAAATAGGAACCTCATGTTGTGCATCTTATAACATTAAATCTATTGTAAATATTTTTTCAATCATAATAACTTATATGTTGCGCAGGAAAAATAAATTTAATGCTACAAACTTTAAATGCATCAGAGAATGGTGATTTTTTTCTGAATACGTTAAATGTCGACGAAATATCTGATTTATCATTAAAACTACTCAAAAATTAATAAAAATGCATTGATTCGAAAACAAATTATGAAGTATTTTTTCCTACACTAATAGTTTTTTTTTCTTCTGCAACTCCAAAAATGAAACAGCAGAACAAACATTCAGTGCAATTTAAAAACTAACGTAGATGACTTAAAAACACGTAAAGTGGAGAAATTATTTTAAGGCAAAAAAAAATCACTCTTTAATAGGTCAATAAAAAAACTCAATCAACATAATTTCCTTTTACAAATTAAAGATTTGGTAAAAAAAAAAATTCTGAAGTACTCCAAATTTAAAACAGCACTAAAACCAATAATTAATTTAGGGCAAAAAGGGTAAGGGTTGGTACGAAAAATCAAATCAGAATACTGCATTGATGTTCGTTATTTCAAAATATCGAACGTGACCAATGCCATTTACGCCAACAAGTAAAACACCTAAGAAACAATTAAAAAATTAAAATCTATCAAAGAATTCCACTTTTTGTTAAAATTAATATTTAATTAAACTACCATAAAAACGAACCCTAAAAAGCACAGAAGTCGCTTAGAGAATACGATTTTTTATTCCTAGAACATAAAAATTATCCTACCTTTAGCTAAAACCTTTCTAAGTAATATCTTTTAACATCCAGCACGGTATACGACCATTTTCCTAGCTTTAACACTTTGAACACGAAAGTTGAGTAATTTTTTTCAATGCCTGACTTTCTTCTAAGTTTTTTTGACGTTCGCTGCTAAAAATTAACCGATTTTTTTCCCTCGATTTTTAATTACTCGAATAGAAAAGATACTTGAAGGAAAAGACATTACCATGAAGAAGGGTATTTAACGAACAAAAATTATCCCGTTGTTAATGAAGGTAATTTTTTATGCGTGTGTTTTCACCCTTAATTACAATGAAACGTTCATTGATTTTTAACTGGTTTTTGCACCCGCCCGACTTTTTAGAATTTTTTTTTCAGAAAAAGAAACAAACATGTGTGCGTTTCATCGTTATGGGAAGTGTGGTTAATGACTGGGTAAACGCTCAAAGAAAATGAAAATAGCATTAACGAATCGCCATGATTGTTTTTATAGTATTTAAATTCGGGGCTCGTTTTTGCATTGACTTAATGACTTTGGCCACGAATGGGAGTTGAACAAAAAAAACTGCACCAAAAACAAGAGCAAATAGATGATGGGTCAGGCATGTTGTATTTCGTTGCGATTAGCTATTAAATACGGTGAAAAAGCAATTTTCAAAGTAAAATAATTTTTTAAATAAAAAAAATCCTCGTATTTATCGATAAGCACTTTAAATTAGAGAAATGAATACATTTGAAAAGATAGAAATAAAAATGGATTTTGTATATTTAAGTGTTGTTTTTCATATGTTTTTATAAAAATGTACTCTTTGCTTAATGTAGCGATTATTTTTTTTAAAAAAGGTATACATGCTGTGTTTTATTCATATCATACAAAAATAGTATTTTTTTTATGTAACACAATAACTGTTTTTTTTTATCTGCACGGAAGTTTGAAAAAAAAATAATAAAAATAATTATAATAATAAGAAAAAAATATAATATAGTTATGATGAAATGGAATATTATGTTTTGAGTTTTTTCTATAAAATAAGCAACAACATTATTTACAACAATCACCTCCTTTTTATATGCTTTCTTTAAATAATTAAACATTTAAAAACCATATGTTTGGAGAATAAAATATTTAAAAAATCATAAATGCATTTTGGGTTTCTCAACTCGTATTTTGGCATATTTGTTAAACCTATAATTAAAGAAAAAATCTGTCTAAAGGAACTGGTTATTGATGAGTAAATCATTTTAATTAAATACAGCTATATAGAAGGTAAACATGCAACACCTGTATAATGTGAAAAAATTGTTAAATCTGTATATCTTTCCAGAATTTTTCAATCAAATCATTAAGTTAATTAAGTATTGAATAAAAATAAGAAGTTTTTATTTAGCAATAGTTTCTTTTAACAGTTAAAATGAGATCTTAGAAAGGGAATAAAATATTTTCTGAAGAACTCCCTATTTAATTGTTCTTTGAATATCAATTTGTAAACAGGAAACACGAAATACAAATATAATTAATAATTTTGATTTAGCTAATTATGTATTTTATAATCATACAGCCAGGTTAATTGATAACTACCAAATTAATGAACAAAAGCTGCACTGTTAAAAAATGTGTGCTTGCTTTCACCATAATAATGGTTCCTAGTAGCTGCAACGGCTGTGTGGTGATATATTTCACCTTATTTCCGGTATTCAGTCGAACCATTTTTTAAAGTTTTGGAAATAAAAACCTGAGAAACAGTTCAACCCTATGCCGAAAAGATGGGGAAACACTTCGCCACACAGCCGTTGCAGCTACTAGGAACCATTATTATGGTGAAAGCAAGCACAAAATTTTTGACAGTATGGGTTGAAAGTCAGTTCTGGCAGAAAATGGGTTTTATACCAAAAATCACATTTAATTGTCGAGAGTTTTCCAGGACTTTGGAAAATTATATTTTCTAGGAAGCTTGTTGGGAACCCTGTCAGTTATACGATCAGCATATGCTAAAGCTTTTAACAACTAAAGGAAAATAATTAACGCCACTTAAAATGTATTTAATTATTTTCTTTTGCTTTATGTAGGACAAAAAAAAATATTCATTTCAAAACCGATATAATAAATGATGATTCAAACCGATGAATATCAATTTGTAAACAGGAAACACGAAATACAAGTATAATTAATAATTTTGATTTAGCTAATTATTTATTTTAAAATCATACAGCCAGGTTAATTGATAACTACCACATTAATGAATAAAAGCTGGGTTGAAAGTCAGATCCGGCAGAAAATGGGTTTTATACCAAGAATCCCATTTAATTGTCGAGAGTTTTCCAGGACTTTGGAAAATTATGTTTTCTAGGAAGCTTGGGAACACACACACACCCTGTCAGTTATACGATCAGCATATGCCAAAGCTTTTAACAACTAAAGGAAAATCCTTTACGCCATTTAAAATATTTAATTATTTTCTTTTGCTTTTTGTAGGACAAAAAATATTCCTTTCAAAATCGATGTATAGAAATATTCAGGATTGGAGTAAAGTGTTACGTGTAACAGTTGCTTTCTCAGTAACTGTAACTTAGTTACTTTTTAGCGGTAATGAAGTAACGATGAATTTCGTTACTTTTCCTTCACTTCTCACTCCGCTCTTCACGGAAATTTTCAGCACAGTTCAGAGTTCGATTTAATTAATTAAAATTTAACTTTTAATTAATTTAATTAAAAGTTTATTATTCCAAACGATTTTAATTAATTAAATTATTGTTAATTTAATTAATTAAAATTTAACAACGCTGAATTTTTGTTCTTAACTTTTTTTTCGATTATTCCTGTTTCTTTTGTCTTGATTCTCTTTAAAAAACGGTAAGTTTGCTAAATTTAATTTTAAATTCTAAAAGTAATATAAAATTTCTATAATTTAAAATTTCTAAAAGTAACTATGATTAAATACTTTTCGTAATAAGTCACTGTAACTAGTTACTTTCCATATTAAATAACTGTAAAAGAGTTACTTTTTTAATTAAATAATTTTTAATTAAGTAACAGTGAATGTAACCGAGCTACTTTTTTTAAGTTACATTCCAATCCCTGGAAAAATTCAATTAATCGGGGACTTTTAAGAGGGCTCCCCTGTCATCCGCGCTCAGTGAAGCCTGTATTTCGGTTGGAGAAAAGACAGGAAATATAACTTTTCTTCGCCGAGAAGCACGTCACTGCAAACCGTGAAACTTCCAATTCTCTTGGCGCCATGATTAATGGCACCAGTCCATTGCTCCATACCCTATTTGTCTCTCTGGCGATGGCAGGTGAGAAGAAGTGACGAACATTCTCATGCGACGATCGTTGGAATGAAATATATTTCTCGTCATATGATCGTGATTAAAAGAAAAGCAGTGGAAGAGTTGGGAGACGCTTTCGTATATAAAAATAAATGGGTCTATCAGCAGTTTATTTTGCTCAGATCGTAGATATTTGCTCAAATATGACCATAATATGGACATGATTCGTAATAAAATGAGATTAACTGATATTTTACTCTCTCATTAAATTTCAGTCCTGATTGCAAAGAATGTATAAGGCTCTAACGGTAAAACTCCTTTCTCTACTTGTGTTTTTGAAATTAAGTAAAGGAGTATTCTGGTCTTTTACTTTGCTGAACACTTAATGGTACTGAATTTATAGCGAAAACTAACAATGCCTTATCTCCTTAATTTGTTATTAGTTGTCTTGCAATTGCGATTAATGGCACCCGTCCATTACTCCATATCCTATTTATCTCCCTGACGAAGGCAGGTGAGAAGAAGGGACGAACATTCTCATACGACGATCGTTTGGAATGAAATATATTTCTCGTCATATGATCGTGATTAAAAGGAATACAGTGGAAGGGTTGGAGACGAGTTCGTGTTAAAATAAATTGGTCTGACAGAAGTTTATTTCATTTTTATCAGAGAGTAATGTTAAAATATGACAAAATATGGACAGGATTCATAATTATTATAAAGGATTCGATATTTAAGAAACCCATTGAATTTCTGGCCTGATTGTGAAAAGCAAGTCAAAGACCTTAACCGGAAATTCACATTCTCTATTTTTTTTTACATATTAAGTTAGGGATAGATTCTGATTCCCTGGATTTACAGAGAAAATCTATTTATTCCTTATTCTTTTTATTAGTACTCTTGGATCTGTGATTAAAGGCACTAGTCCATTGCTTCATGTGTCCTATTTGTCTCCTCAACTATGGCAAGTGAGAGGTGACGAATATTCTCGTGCAACAATTGTGGGGAAGAAGGAAGCACTGCATGTCTAAACCTCAAAACTATACAGAACTGTTTAAAAAATTCACAGCGTGAAAACATTGAATCTTAAACCTAATTACTTAGCATATACATATTTGCTATATAAATTTCTCGTTTAAACATTTACAATGAAAAGTATATTGAACTTAAGGTAAAGGGCAAAGCAATTATAAATTCAATAATAATTCCTTTGTTGAAAAAAAAAATTTACGACAAATAAAAACCCCATTTTACGTTTTCCCCGCAAGAGTGTATAGGAAGAAAACTTTGATACAACGTTTATCAAATTAAAATTATGGAATAGGATTTTCATTAAAAAAATACAAACTTTCACAATTATTAAATTAATTTAAGCAAATGTCTTAATAAGAAGAATGAAAAAAAATATAGACTTGGTTTCAATGCAGAGAGAACTCCAAATTGGATAATTATGAATAATTTCATGCTTATGGATCATTATATAGGATGCTTGTGGATAATTATATAGGCTTATACGGATAATTGCATGCATCCTATTCACCCGATCAAACGGTATATCCTATATCAGTTTTAAAGGAATTTAAAATTATCCATCTGTATTCATTAGCTAATACAAATTGCTTATAAAATTACAGTTGCTTTCTATTGAGAGTAACAAATGATATTGAATACATGATTTTAAGACAAATTAAGAAATGAAAATGTAATTGAATTAATAATATCTTCAAGTTTTTAAGTTCATTTGTCTTTCCAACAATACTTTTAAGATCTAAGTTCAATGTCAGGCTGAAAATGTTGAGTTGTATAACAGTATAACACTGATAGTAACCTTAATGATGATGATAAGGTCGGTAAGCAGGTAAAAATTAATTATATTTCTTAATAAATATCGTCACATGACCTTGATTCTAAATCATAATGCCCAATAATAGCCCATCGTGCAGTTCTAGTGCGACGATATTTCAACTCTTAATAAGTTTACAGGAATTTTATCGTACCAAAAATAATTAAATTTATCAATGATTTAAAATTATCCGATTTCTTGGTGTTTCGCCGCATTTATCAATCGAATTTCAAAAAACAAAAAAAAATCACTTGCGGTTTCTTGCATTTATCAGTCGAATTTCAAGACCAAAAAAAATCACTCTTTTGTAGTTATAATACATCTTGCAAAGAGAGAAACTTTAAGCTAGGACTAATTACTTCATAACAGTCGGGCGATATAATTTTATTGTGCTTTTCAACAAGTAAAAAGTGTGTTTTTCTGTGCACAACTTATAATCTGGACGATGTACAGAAAAACTCTTTCTATAGTGAATCTCTTAGATGTGAGGTATTAATACCCAATAACGACACATTTGTAAATACAATTAACACTTTCATTTCCGAATAAAAACCTTAACTTTAAGTTGCTTTTTTTTTCTAATTCGTTTTTTGTGAAACAACTCTTTAAAACATAAGTTTAAAAAATTACATAATTTAATAAATTTAAATACTGAGACAATATAATCTTTAAAAAAAATTAAAATCTGTAACTCAAAAAAGAGGTTGGAGGTAAAGTTGCCAGAAAATATCCATACAAATTACGTTCACAGAATTCTTCAATAACAAAGCAATATACAAGAAAATATTCGAGCATAATAAACATTTTCTTTACATTTAGTGAAATTTTAAGAAAAGGGACATTCCTGCGTAGTATACGAATCCAAATCTACAACATAGCGGAGACTTATGAAAATTGTATACTTCAATTATTCTTTTTATAATCAATAGAAAAAATCTATGATTAATATTTGCAATCTGTATCAGTGGTTACAGATTTAATCAGTTTACAGATAAAATTGTCTTTTGACAAATCGAGTTATTTAATGAGAAATTCCCATATAATTTATACCTCCAGAACCGTGACACACAACTCAATTTCGCCAATTATTAACAGTCATCTCTTAAATCAAGTGGCTATATCATTGCTTAATTTGTTAAATTTTAAAAAATCATTAGTATTCGTTTAAATTACTTATGGTTAAATATACTTTTCAAATCATTCAATTAAACAACCTGAAAAGTAGAAAAGGCTGTATTTCTTTCTGACTGTTCAAGAGTTTTGCATTTCAAATGAAATACCACGGTGTATAAATTCTTAATTTGAAACCAAACCAAATACTATACTATTGGTTAACGGGAGAGGGAAAAAAAATAAAAATTCTTCAAATTATACACCCTAAAAAAAGCCTCACGTAAGGGACATGCAATTTTTCTTCTGAAGTGAAAAGTGTTAAATAACGATTTTTGACCGTATATAAAAGTTAGTTTTCAATGATAAATTAACCTTAAAAAAAGCAAATGCAATTTGATAACTGTTTAAGTATAGCTCCAACTATTGCCATAGCACAATTTCAAGCAGAACTCCAATTATACGAAGTAATTGGGACCTAACTACATTCGAATAATTGTAAATTGGGATAATTGGAGTTAATCGGAAGAAAAGGTGTTATTAATCAATAGGTATTTTATATGACAGATGAGTATACCTAATTTTAAAGCAGTACCTAATATTGAAGCAGTTACAGTTAGCACAAACGTTTATATGCCAATTATAAACTTTTATACAAATGTGTTGCTGTTCGTCTATGATGGATGTTAGGGGGAAAAAACCTACTTAGGCAATGTAACAGATAGGCCGGGTGCAATTTTTCCTGCAGTACGGATAATCGGAAACGCTTCGGAAAATTGCAGTTCGGATAATTGGAGTTCTACGGTTCGTAGTAGCATTGAGATGCGGACTCACCTGTTCTTCGCCGCGGCCGCCCTGTCCCTCTGCCGCCTGTTCTTGAACCAGTTGCCGACCTGCGTGGGCGTGAGTCCCGTCGCCTGCGCCAGCTCCCGCTTCTTGGTCGGGTTCGGGTACGGGTCCTGCAGGTACCACTCCCGCAGCAGGCTCCGGGTGCGCTCCTTGAAGCAGTGCGTCTTCTGCTCCCCGTCCCAGATGGTCCTGGGCAGCGGGTACTTCTTCCGCACACGGTACTTGTCCACCGGGCCCAGGGGCCTGCCCCGCAGCTTCTCGGCCTCCTGGTAGTGGGCCTCCAGCCACATGGCCTGCAGCTTCGTGTGCGAGGCCTTCGTGAAGCGGTGGCTCTCCAGGATGTGGTACAGTTCCCTGAAGCTGCCCGTGTGGAAGGCCACCAGGGCGCGGGCCCGCAGCACGGCCTCGTTCTTGTTCAGTTCGCTGCAGTTGGGGTGGGCCACGGGCAGGGACCACAGGAAGCGTCCTAGTCTCTCGATGTCCCCGGACTCCTCCAGGGTCTCGCACACCGCGGCCACCTGGCTCACGGTGAAGTTCAGGGTGGGCAGGACGAACATGGGGCTGTAGGCAGCAGCCGCGGCCGGACCCAGTCCTAGAGCCATGGTGTCCTAGAGAGCAACCCCCTCTTTGTCGCGGTGTTATTCTAATGAGCCGGCCACATATGGCGAGTCGCGCATATATGAGCAGAGTATCCGATGGCCGGTCGCTTCAACTCCCTCGTCTCGGGCGTAAGTGAGGAGGTGTGCGATCCTCTTTTGGCATCGAGTCTTCCCGCGTGCATGCGGCCGAGGGGGTTGCCGCAATGAAAGCGATTCTCCCCGATCACCGCCAAGTGGAGGATGGTGAAACCGGTTCGCTATCTTTCTCGCCAAGACTCGAAGGAAAAACTCACGCTCAGGCGGTGAAGGGATCAGTAACTTTTGTTATGCATGCGTCATTCAAATATTTTACTGAAGCAACTAGTTTTCTTTGATTAATTTTTAATTAAAGCTAAAATTTGTTTTAAAAATTTATAAAAAAAATTATTTTGTATTATTTAATTGAGTTAATTTAAAATTTCAACGGAAACTTGATAAAATTTTCTTTTGTGTTCATGTCAGCTTATTCGTTCAATGAAAAAGAAAACAATAAGGTTGGGTAAAAAAGAATATTTCATAAAATATATTTTTTAAGCCTGTAACAATTTTAGTGAAATAGATTCGATTAATTTTATAAATTTATAACAATTAAAAACGCACATTTCAGAGAGCAATAAAATATTAATACTAATGTTATTATATTGAAAGGACGCATAGTTAGATAATAAATTTACAATATTACATTTATGTTTTAAGTTACAAATGATAATAAATTTGTGTATAACAAACTATTTAAAAGTGAATACATTCCAGTTAAGGTTAACGAATGATGTGTATACTAAAAAGGCACATAAATCGCGCCTCAATCGTTAGTTGCTATATAATTCAATTCGCAAAATATGAATGAAGCTAGTATGTATTGTTAAAATTCCTATTATTGCGTACTGGCAATACCAGTTTACGAATTTTTGTTTATTTATAAGAAAATTTTTAAAATTGTACTTTTATTCACTCGTAAAAATTATATTTTTATTATGAAATTTTGAATTTAAATTTTAAATTACATTCCATTATTTTTTCCATAAAAAACTCTTTTAAAAAAGCAAAACGAAATTGAAAATACGTAATTTTTGAGTAAAAAAAATCATGAATTAGTCCAAAGAGAATTTTAATTCAAATTCGAAAACTTAAAGTTTGATAATATCTATTTATATATGAAATGTCTACTTGTATAACTTATTTTCGACGCAACTATATACTTCTTTTATGTATATTTGAACCAAAAACATTATTGTCTCATCTTACATCAGAAATTTTTGCCCTTCGGTTATTTTTACAAAACACACTTATTTTTCCATAATTTTATTCCCCAAACAAAGAAATTTTTCATTCAAATTCGAAAACTTGAAGTTTAATAATATCTATTTATATATGAAATGTTTACTTGTATAACTCATTTTCAACACAACTATACTTCTCTTAATATATTTGAACCAAAAACTTATTGTCTTATCTTACATCAGACGTTTTTGCCTTTCACCCATCGGTTATTTTTACAAAACACACTTTATTCCCCAAACATAAGATAAAGCGCCAATCGTAGACATCACCACTCATCTCACTGTCCTCAGTGCTAAACTCCTGGGCGGGCAGACGCCATCGATAGGTGTCTCGAGCCGACATGGGCTCCAGGCGCCGTCTCATTGGTGGATCATGTCAGCTAGAGGGCGGGACTACAAGTGGGCGTTGTCATGGAAACACTGCCAATCAACGGGGCGAGTGCCAATCAGCGGAGCGGCTAGGTTTACACTGCTCGGGATAGAAGGTCACTTAGAGGTGTGATATCTGGGGGATATTTGGACGATTTTTTTTTCTGTTCTTTTAGGAGTTCGTATTCTTATTTTTTATGTATTTGACTGTTTGAAATAACAGGTGGGAGTTATTTAAAATAACTTTCTTTTGTGGTTTCTAAATTATGTTCTTCAAAAGCATTTGTATTGTTATAAAAATGTCTGGTCTAAGGCGTGCGAAGTTGCCTCATATGCATTACGTAAGTTGCCACATATGCATTACGTAAGTTGCCACATAGTATGCATTACGTAAGGTCAAAGGTGAAATCTAATATAAATTATAAAGATACTTTTCCCACATGTGTTTCAAGTATATGATTTTCTTGCATATCAGAACAAAAAAAAGTATAATAAAGAGGGATATTTTATTCGTAAGATTTTCCTTAAAATTTACCAGACCTAGTCTTTCGTCCTTTTATAGAATGTCTTTTTATAAAATTTAAGCATATATTGATACCTACATACGGGCAAATGTTGGGCGAACCGGAAAGGTTGATAAATGTATAATCCTTGAGCGCTTGCCGTGATGCATCCTTGGGCATTCATATGGCATATTTTCAATTTGCAGTAATAGGTAGGGAAAAAACAATTTATTAGCGACATATTTGTGATTCATTAAAAAAAATAATCCGTGATGCTCCCTTTGTTATCCTATCAACCATCTTGTAAAAATTCAGTGTTAGTACTCCATTAAAAACTTATTGTCCACGAATCAAATACATTTTAAAATAAACTGCGCATGCAACCAATTTTGATTAATATTATAACTGAAGAAGAACAAACCATAATCTAAATCCAAGGCATCATCAATTTTCCATGGTTCTTTTATAATTTAATTAGAGGTTAAAAACATTCGAGCGAAACGCACGCTGAATTGGTCAAAAACAATTAGGTAAACCTTAGAAGCCATCATATTTTAATGCAACTTTCAACGAATGAATTTCCCCATTATAGTTGGTGCATAACGTTTAAAAGAGATTTTTAGGTAATAAGTCACGAAAACGCAATACTAAATTTGAGTAAAAAGTAAATTTGAATTCTGGAAAATTAAAAAATATACATACAATTTGTTGCTAAACCTTTAAAAATTAAGGCGCAATTTATTTCGAGACAGCATTATTGCCGAAAACTTTAGTTTGAAAACAATATTTATTAATCTTAAGTTTCTTTAAAAATTGATGACAAAGTAGAAAGTTTTCATCTTTTTTGAAAGTGCCAACTGAGATGAAAAGCATATAAAAAGTATAATTCAATTTTAGTGAAGATATTTTGAGATTATTTGCAAAACGAGCGAAATTAATATGTATAATATAGTATTAAAGCTTCAGACCAGGATAATTATGAGCATTTTAAATTTCTAATTTTATAATACTATTAACCAATAGACATTTTCAAGAATTAAAAAAAAAATCCAAACTTTAATCCAGCAATAATTTTGACTTCAAATCTTGCATATTGTTGCTTTCTTTAAAAATTTATTATGACAGTGTGAAATTATGAAGTTTAATTTCAAAACGAAATGACATGTAAATAACTTCTTCAATTTTATTGTTTTGTTTTCTAAAATATTACATGACATGATATTTAGATATTAAACTTTTTTTTTTCGAAGTTCTATGTTCTAGCATCAATACCTCTTCTTCTAATACATATAACAAAATTTTATAATTTATTTTCTTCATACTGAATATTTTTCAGCTATTACATATTTTTTTACTCTTTTTTTCCATTAAAAACTTGAATTAAAACTATAAGATCAACATAACATTTAAAATGTTTAACAAACTTCTAATGCTATACCGATAAGTTTCTAATTTCCTCAATATTTCTTAATACACTGGATGAAATGTCATCACACACATTATAAAACACTCAAACACCTAATTTTGACTGTGAATTTACATATGATGTTAAAAAATATGCGTTACTGAGAAAACGGTTGCTTCAGTAACAGTAATGGAATTCACCTACATTCTCCATATAGACGCTATTAATTGTACAGGTTGTAAATGGGCTCTGGGCATCAAGAAGTGGTCAATTTGCTGTAAAACAGACATTATATTGTGGTGTAAAAAAGTAACTGATGCAAATTGTGTTGTAATTTTACAGCGATTTTTTTACAATGCCCCTATTTTGTAGATATAAAATTGAGTTCGAGTTTCTCCATCTTTAACCCTTTCAGTCCCAATAACAATTTGCAAACATCATTTTAGAATTTCTTTCTGATCGTCTATAGCCATTTATAATAGTAGTATCAAAAAACACATGTATTTCGATTCTTCAAATTTTTTCTAATTGAATTTTTTTTATTAATTGCAATAGATGTCAGCCCAATTATTTTTTTTAAATTATGATCAGAAACTTGATGATGTCAATGACTTATGACTTCTTTGGTGGGGGGCAAGTTCGCCGAACACTGGGACCTTAGGTCTATTGTATTCAACCCCAAGAAATGATACAGTCACAAGAGACACACAAAGAAAGAGACGACACAAACACACAGACAAATAACAACATTTATTGACGGTTACAAACATCCATGCCTGGATTCGAACCCGACCTCAGCAGCTCCAAAGGCTAGATGATGATGTCAAACGGCATCACTGGGACTGAAAGGGTTAAAACATATATTTCAAAGAAGCATAACAAAAAAAGGAGCAGGGTTCTTAGAAAGGGGTTTGTCCCTGCCTTTGAATCACCCATTTTGTGATCAAGAGTAATTGCATTTGGTGTGGGAGTAATTTGGTTACAGTGTTTCATTGCAGGATTGGTACCGTTTTAATACAAAGGGATCGATGCGCAGAGATGCTATATTGGCGAGAAAATCGTCGGGTGGGTGATTTTTTTGTGAAAATAATTTTAATGTATTATTTATTTTATTATATAAAAATCTACTTCCGTTGTAAAAAAAAAAATATTTTCCCTTAGCTCTTTAGTGTAATTTATAAAGTTGAGATACAAATGATTTTCGCTTTAGTATTTAGATTCTTCTTTAAAATATCTGGTGCTGCCATCTGTTATACGATTCAAAAACAAGAAAAAATAATTATTTAATGTTAGTATTTTAAACTGCTTTTATGTTTGCAGTTATGAAAACTTATTAATGCTATTTATTGCACATAGTTTTCCGTATTTTGGTTCTGTGGAAACTTTTAGTAAGATGAGCAGATATAGGAGAAGAGAGAATGAGATTAGGCAAAGTAAATATTTATGAACTTTTTAGAATTATGTATTAACTATTTTTTGCACTTGTAATATGACAGTTTAAGTTCACTGTATGTTGCCATTACTTGTATGGATATCTCAGATAAAACTATAGGTAAGATAATCTTTCCCTTCGCATGAGACAGATCTAATTGACTAAGTATTGCAGTTGGGATTAGGCTTCACTGTAAAATCGGCAAATTTTACCGGAACCATTGTGTATGAAACTGACCTTTGTGTTAAGTTGTACAAATTTTCTATATTAGTTAATATATAATTTTTTTTATTTAGAAACCTTTTTTTCAGTGGCGAGAAATATCATCGCCAAGCATTGCAACCCTGTCAAGGGACTCGGTGTGTTTGATCATTGCATCAAGTGACATTGTGTGTGGGACGATTGAGTTCTTGGCGTCATCTCCACTGCAAACGCCCGCCAGCAACAAGTAATTCGCTTTTCCACCCCAATAATCAAGGCACATAAAAGAGTAATGAAAAACATGTACGGGATGGGGGATGAAAAATCACTTCTTCCCTGCCTTATATTGATAGGAAACTAAGAGTATATTATGTCAATTGGTAAGGATTATTTGGGAATTTTTGCTATGCGTGGACCAATTATAATTGGAGCCGATTGTGTTATTTGAATCCAGAAATATTTTGTGTAATTAGCCGAATATCACTCCTTGAAGATGCATTTGGTTTTCTAAATAAATCTTAAAAAAACGGAAATTATAAATTATTTTTTCATTCATCAATAAATTTATTCAAATTAAGCCTTTTTTTTATAAGTTATTTTATTAATCTGTAAAAATAAATAGCCATGATATGTTTTTTAAGAATTGTTTGGAAATTTGTATTTAGTGCATATGATCATTTAATACATGTAATACTTTCAATGTGCATCGAAAGATAATCTTAAGTTTACCATATAATTTTTAAGTAAGAAAAAATTTGTCGAATATAAATTTTACTTTTTTTTTCTGTTTTAATAACACACTATAGATTTTTGTTTGGTTCACTAAATAACTGAAATACCAACATTAAATCAATACTAATAACTAAAATTTCTATGCGATGTGATAAGTATACTGTGTTCTAAGATAAGGTCAACCAGAGTTCGCATATACAATGTGAACAGCAGTTATTCAGGTCACCGCAAGATGACTCCTCTAGACCACACGACAAAAAAAACGTGTTCTTTCGATTACGGCAAAGTTGTTTCACTACGTAGATACCATTATAACAGAGAAACAAACTTGCAAGTTTTGAAGGGTATACTATGTTTTCAAACATATACAAATTAGAAATGAGTTTTATAACTGAAGGTTAACAAAATTTGGATAAATTTGACCACCAACGGAATTTGAATGTACGGTCCAGATTAATAACTTGAAATCGCTATTGAGCTAGGGAACTCAATAGTAATTGATCAAAAATATTGATTCCGAAACTTATTTGGGCTGCAAATATTGTTGTAATTTAGCAGTTTTTCAGGGTTTTAATCATTATCTTTAATTTTGCCTACGTAAAAATTTTCATAAGATCATCGTATCGGTATATATCTGGATCAGTAACCAAATCAAAATTTATATTTAAAGCTAGATGCTATAAAATTCTTCTAGTTTAATTAGATGCGGTTGTCTTAAAAGATTTTTTCCTCATATTTAATATGTTACAACATTTGTTAATTTTATTTCTAATCACAAGAATCTCCAAAGTATAATACTCGGGTAATTTTTCAGCATAGTATAGAAATTAAATGAACTTCTTATTAGTAGACTCTTTTTTACATATGATGGCCATATTATTTTTTAATAATTTTTTTAAAAAAAGAAAGAAACTTTATATTTTGAAGCAGAATACAATTTTTAGATAATAAAAATATGAATTGCACAATATATTTTCGTTATAAAACTACATTTTTTACAATGTAATTGTACAAAGTTATTTGCACAACCATCTATATCATCTTAACACCATCTAAGAGTATTCAATGAGAGCCTAATCAAATGTGACCAGCAATCTGGGCAAACTCATCTGTGTTAACCCGTTCCAAATCCCCTGATTGGAGCGTGTGTCACCCTTGCAAAAACACAGACACAAATAACATTCATAAATATGGGTGTGAAAGAGAAGAACTCTCAACTTATTTTCACCTATTTTAAAAGAAATGAACAGGAGTACGAGTTTAGATTTTTTTTTTTTTTTTTTAGGACTCCCTTGGGAAATTCACGTCTTGAAAATCGTAATGTTATTCTTATTTAAAACATTCGCAAGTCAATTACCGCCACAACTTTAATAAAAGGTTGCTGGTGTTTTGTATCATTGTAAAGAACGAAAGCAGTAGATTTCATAAAATTAACTTGTTTTGTGAAAATCGCATATTTAGTGTTTTTAATAATTTGTTTAAGTTAGAACTTAATGCGTACACCATATGTTACTAACTTAAAAATATTATTAAAAATACTAAATATGTGATTTTCACATAACAAATTAATTTTATGAAATCTACTAATTTCGTTCTCTACAATTATACAAAAAACTAGTAACCTTTTAATAAAATTGTGGCGGTAATTGACTTGCGAATATTCTCCATAGGAAGAATATTACGATTTTCAAGATGTGAAATTCTCAAGGGAGTCCTCTTAATTAATTTCATCCTACATGCTGTAAACGCATTTTATTAACTACAGTGCTTCAGAAAACTTCTGAACTCTCATTCCTTCACCATAGAACATTTTAAGTGATATAGCCTAATGTTATTCCTTTGTCCTTCAGGAAAGTTCCTAATCTTTTTAACTGCATGCACATTAAAAAACGGGTTAGCTATTTTTTTTTATTAAAATAAATACAATTGACAACACCAAACTTGATGACTTACATTTTCGCTGATTATATTAAGCCATTCGCCAGGATTTCTGAGTAGAATATGAGTATCGATCATATTCAATTAATATTGTTTATAAAATTTAAAAAAAAACCAGAGAAAATAAATTTAATTTTTTTTTGTTTAAATAAACTTTTTTTGTTTAAAATAATTATTTACACCCTTTTATAATATAAGAGGGATCATGCCACACAATAAAACTACGTAGAATACAATATTCTTTCATCAACCACAATAACATACAACCAAGCATGAAAGCATAGCCTAAAATACCTAAGGATATAAAACGCATTCATCAATTCAATCAATTAAAAAAAAAACAGACACGGGTAAAAACTTACCCTTAAATATAGCACATCTTTCAGCCCCTGGTCCTTAAGTGGGGACTTAATTGTGCACAAATCTCCGCTGCATTAGCGCCACACTCCCGATTTCCGGAGATATCTAAACCATTAGGTATAAAAAGAGATCAAACCAACAGACAAATTACCCTATACCCTTCTAATTTTACTAAAATGCTGCAAGAAAGGATGGTAGTGGGAAACTGTCCACTGAACCTTACCTCTTTCTCCATGTAGCAAATTCATCTGAGGTTGGGAACCCTTTTTCCCAGTTTTCCTTAGTTTAGCCCTGGATTAATGGGTAGAGTAGTTTGGGGCGTTGAGATTTGGCAAGGGGTTAAATGGGGTGGCGTATCCCGGGTGTGTGCCTTGGAGTTTATTGGATTTGACAGGGACATGAAAGGGTAGACGGTAGGGATATTACAGGGTTGGATTCATCTTGATGGATGTAAGAAAGATAGAGGTAAATAATTGTTTTGGCAGTCTTAGGAAGGGGATGAGATGCAAAAAATAAAGAGAAACTTGTTCCTTACTTCAAGGTTCTAATTTAAGTTTATTATCAGTATAAATATGGATATGATTAGTCTCCTTTAAATTTGATATCTCAGATGATTTTTGTCAAATTGAAATATAAATGGACAGCACTTAGTTCTTTATTAAACTTTTAAGCGTCAAAATTAAACTATTTTTCACAAAATTCAATTATTTGCTTATCGTTTGCTTAATTTACTATTGCAGTTTGAAGGATAAATATGTAATATTGTTACACTTAAATAAAAGGTAAACATATCATATCAATATACAACATTGAAATTACCACCTTCAAACACAACTAAACGAATTTATTTTAAATACCATTTACAAATTTAAATTTTAACAAAAATCGTAATTTTGAGTTCTTCACAACTTAAGTTACAATCTTGGGATGTTCTTAGAACTCGATTGAAAATTGCACAGATAATTTGAGTTAATTTTTTTCATTTTCGCGTAGGTGTTGTTATACCATTGCCCAATTATTATATAAAAGGAATTTCACTCTATTCTCTATTTATTACTACTAGATATATACACTATTTATATATGTACTTTATACATACTATTTCATAAAATCCGAACAAAAATTTAGTTTAAATAAAAATAGATAAAAAAAATATTAACTTCGACACAAAAATTCTACTTCTGACATTTTCTCGATTCTAATCATTATTTTCAAAACTGGTAGAATCAATGACATGTATTTTGATCCAAGATAACCTACTTTTTTTTAAAGGTCCCCATAACCCCATCAAGTCCCCTCTTATAAATATCCTCTCCCTACAAACCCTACGTTACGCAACACCAGCAATCAAAACCAGCAAGGCATGATTGGAGGCTAAAGACATGTCTGTAACACAAACCTCAAATCACACCGATACATGGAGAGCGGCTAACGAGGCTTCGTTAGGCAAGGCAAGCCTCTCATTAGGAAGACAAGGGGTAACTTGATACGGCATCCCTTGGCATAGGGCCATTATCTCGGGAGTCCGAAGAGGGTTGCCACATGTGTTGCCAAAGTGGGTAAGGAATCTCGGTGATCTCTCTCGCTTTCTCTCTCTCTATCTCACTCTGTCTCTCTATCTTTCTATCATGGGTTCGGTTAATTTTTCAATAGATTATAAGTCAAAACTGATTCCTTTTTGTTCTATGAACTAAAGAGGATACAGCAACGAACTTTTATAAATTCTATATAAGGAACTCGACATTGTAAGGCTTTTGAAAGTTCAACGAATGAAATTTTCAGGACATATCTACAGAATGCTGCCATCCTCTTGTGAACATATATAATCTTTATTGTAATAGGAACCAGAGTACGAGCCAGACCCGAATTAAGATAGACAGACTGCATCACTAAATACCAAAATATTTTGAAGATAAGGAATTGGCAAACCATCGCTAAAAAAGAGCGGAATGTAAGCGAGTTCTTGGGAAGGCCCTGGCCCACATTGGGATATCGTAACAATCGAAGAAGCTGACGAATCAGTACTGCCGTCCGAAAACTGAAAACGGTAACGAACAATATCTGTGTCACCAAAAAAGTGTACACTTGTTTTGAAAAAGTACAAAATACGTGACATATCTGATCAATTTAGTTAAAAATTTTGCCCATTTTTTTTTACGGTAAAAATGAAGGAATTCATTTCTGTTCTATAAACTTAAAGGGCAATACAACAGTCCGAAGAGGAATGTGTACAAGTACATGAGCTGTGTCGAAAAAGTGTATAAACTTAATTTTGCTGATAAGGTTTTTAAAAAAAAATATGAGTGACATTTCTGATGAAGTGGTTATTTTTTTACTAATTCCCCCACATTTTTTGTAATCAAATTAAAAGTATTCATTTATGTTTTATTCTGAAAAGTAAACTTGACCATTGACCTCTACTCGAAGTTGTTACCACTTACCACAAAGGTCCATACCTAATACTGAAGAGCACGGTAAAAAAAATTACAGAAACGTTCCTGTTAAATTTCAGGTAACTAATGTGTATAATTTTTTCCACTGAATTCCTAAATCAATAACCTTCAACAAGCATTTAGAAACATTTTGCACAGAAATTAAATGATTTTGATGATGATGTATCGCTAACAAACCTGAAAATTTCAAAATGCGCTGTGTACTTGGATAGATAAAAAGCTTTTGTAACAAAAATAACTACATAATTAGAACCTAGTGGCTCTCATTCAAATTCTTCTTAAATCTAACTAATTTATAGTTCAATTTTGTAACATTAATGCTCTTTTACAAGTTTTGAAATGAGTAGCCAAAGAGATTGCAAACAAGCAGTAAAAAGTAGCCAAATAAGCATTAAGATCGCCAAAAAAGCAATTTTTTCCTCTTTTGAAAACATCATAAAACAATCTATTCTATTTCAAAGGATTGGCAAAAGCGAATATACGTTATTATCTCCATTCGCCCGAGTAACCTTACACCTAACGTTATCATCCTTTTATTTAATTCCTTGCCCATTAAAGTGCTGCGAAACGAATCAAAAAGCTCGCCGCAAAAGCAAGAAATAAACGGAACAAATAATACTAGAAAAAAAAAATCCAAACAGTTTTGGCGCCATCGGGAAAAAAGAGAAAGCGTATCTGAAAATTTTAATGATGTTGAAATTTGATATTCGCTTAACAAAAGATCTCCAAATAATAGTGAATTATATCTTATTCCAGAAGCAATTGCATTTTCATAGTTTTATTTGCCTGCTTCATTTTTTTCTCAAAGGATTGTTATTTCTTGTTAGTCGAAAATGAATATCTTTGATTTTTATTTCCTTTTCTAGCCCGCCAATTTTGTAGTGCGTTTGCAAATGAGAGTTTTTTTGTGGTGATTTTCCAATTTTAAAGCTGTTATTGTGTTCCTTTTATGTGAGAGGTGAGGAAAGAGAGGATATTTTGGGGAACAATAACTTTAAAAAGGTTTCATCTTTTTTTATGCGTTTCATTCAATGCCTTTGTTAGATTTCAAAGAGTTTCAAACTACTTATTGTTCGTTGATATTTTTAAATATACCATTTAGATTCAGGGGGATTCCATGAACCTTTCATTTATCTATTTTTAGCAACAGCGGCAGTTTCCCATGCTTAATTTGTAAATTGTTAAATAGAATGTATTGTACAACAAAGCAATTACATGTTCTGACCATTTACTTTGGGCATATGTGTTCACTTTAATTATCATTTTGAAACTTTCGGAAATTGGTTATGGGATTCATTATCCAGTTCTATTGTTATTTTTTTAAAGAGAGTTGGGTTTTCTTCAGACTAAGGCGAAAAATGTTTTAATAGTATTGAGAAACGAGTAATTATTTAGATGTCATTAGCAGTATTGATACAGTCAAACCACGACTACACAAACTGATACAGTCAAACCACGTTAACGCGAACTCGCTTAACACGAAATTTAGCTTTAGATGAACTGAAAGCATTTCCCCGGCCTATAAAGTTTTGACCTAAAGCTTCAAAAATCTCTTAAAGTAAAATTTCTGTAGTCGAAATTCCGCTTAACCGAACCAAATATTCAGAATTAGAATTTTTTTTCCTTAGTATTTAAAGTTTTAAAAAACAAATGAAACAAAACATAAAAAAACCGGCAACAAACATTATAAAATTAAATTGTCTTCTAATAAGTAGGCTCATAAGTGGACACATCAGGTGTCTCTCTTTTGAGATTGGACAAAACACATATTCAATGTGCACGAGGTGTATTACTGCACAGGCTTCCATCACATTTTACAGTGTCTTGGTCTGGAGAAGAATGACCTCTACTCAAGTCCTTTACTTGTTTCTGATTTCTTGAAGACTTCCGAGCTCATTGATTCGGAAATTAAAATTATTATATTTTTGCTGAAATACAGAGTTTAATAAAAATTTGTCCCATTAGCTCCTACACTCCCCTACAGAATTTCATTATGCAGCAAGATAACGCATTATGTGCATTAAATCATTCAGATGAAGTAAATTCTTTTGTTAAAAAGGGTTAGATAAGTAATTTAAAGCAAATAACAATAAAGACCTTCTTCAAAAGGAAAAAACTAAACCTTTAGTTACCATCAGTGTTGGGCAAATTTTTATTGCAAAAGCAATTAATGGTTAACAATTAATATATTGTAATTGTGGAAAACTGCTTCCGATGGACCGACCAACCAAATAACCAACCAAAAAACCAAACCAACCAATTAACCAACCAAACCAAAGAAGCCAACCAACCATTAAACCAATTGACCAACCAAACCAATCCAACCAACCAACTAACCAAGCAAATCAATCAACCAATCAAACCAACCTGAACCAATCAACCAACCCAAACTACCAACCAACTAAACCAATCAAACAAACTAACTTATCAAACCAACCAAACAACAAAAACAACGACCAAACCAACCAACTTAACAACGCAACTGAACCAAACCAACAAACTAACTCGTTCCGTTTTAATATAATGTTAATTGCTATTTTTAATTGTTTCATAAATTGCAATTCATTGTAAATTGCAATTCGTTTAATTACAATTAAACTTTTAATTGCAAGGTGCAATTAAAAATTTAATTTCATTTAATTTAATTGCAATTAATAATTCAATTGCAAGGTGAAATGGAAAATTCAATTGCAATTAATTTAATCGCAATTAAAAAATCAATTGATAGGTGCAATTGAAAATTCAATTGCAAATAATTGAATTGCAATTAATTCAATTGCAATTACTTTTACAATTGACAATTCATCTATTGCATGCCCAACACTGGTTACCATGCTACATTTTTAATTCGACCAACTTCGTTAACATGTGTTAGTATGTACTATTTTCTCCTTTGTTTTTTGCAATTATGCTTGTTCTCATTGAAGTTTCTTTTTAAAATGTCCTAATTTTTCTATATGTAATGTGGAGTAGTTTATTTTAATTTTATTGTACAGTGTTATTTTCCCAAACTCCAAAGCTTTGGAACTGTTTTAAAATGCGAAAATTCTCAAGGCAAGTTACAGCAGGTAAACTTCAGTTTAAATTGTGAGGGGTTTTTTTGTGTAGGACGGAAAAAACACGCTTAAAAAGCCATAAATATCTTTCTTCAGCCCCCCCCCCCCCCCAATAATTTTACAATGGGCCCAAAAATGAGCCCTCTTTAACTTTTTCAGCAATTAATTTTTTAACAATTATTTAACAGATATACGTAATTATATCATCATTTTATTTTCTTATTTCCCCTCAATAGCTTTTTAGGGAGCTATTTTCGCCCAAAATGGCACCATGTGATTGGCGCTCTCCCAAGATTTTATAATAAACAACAGAAGCTTAAATTGGTACATAGAATATACTGTTATTTTTTTTTTTTTTTTAAATAACGGAAATATTTCACTCCAGTTATTCCTATCCTCTTTCCCACTCTGAAAATTCTTGCCGTCTTTAGTGGTGGAGGTGTCTTCCCCGTGACGAGAATCCCTTTTACGCGAACACAGGTGTTCGGAACTTAACAATAGCACTGCCATGGGGTGGAAAAGGGGTTGTATATGCGATGATGTTGGTGTCTCTTTTGTTATTCCTAAAGGAATCACACGTAAATTGTAGGAAGGATTTTCACTACATGGTCCCTCAACAGGTGACCAGTTTTTATGCCCTGTCTAGAAAGGGAACCCAGCACTGAAGTAGGCGTGTCGGAAGAGGACACTACACTGGGGGGGAAGCTTTGAAATGTTCATTTGGAAATGTTATACCAAAATACGGCCATCTTTGGTCACTGAAATGCACTAGTATTTTGGTATTTATCAGATTAAAAAAAGTTACTTATTTTTAAATTTAAGTTACTGTTTAACCTATCAAGGGAGACTTTGTGAATGAACTTAACACCTTCATTTCCGTATAAAAATGTACACTTTAAGATCCGTGTTTCGTGTAACCCTAAATATATTCTACATAAATTTCAAGACAATGGTCTTCATTCGTTTAATACATTTTGTTTAGTTTGCTAAACTCAATTTGTTCTACAGTAATTATTCAGAACGATTCCCTTTGTTTGCCTTATACAATTTGTTTAGGTTGATAAACTTAAGCAGAAAGCTCATTTTAGCGAGGCAAATTTTCTTGCTAAACGCCGTTAATGAGCTAAAGTTAGAGAAATTAAGGCTAAAATAATGCATTATTAAAATATATTTCTTTACTTATGCGAAAAACCAAAAATGTTTCACTCTAATAACTACCTAAAGCTAAATTGCTCCAGAAAAATTATCTCCTCCTAAAAGACAATGTATATTGAGAACTGAAATATGAAATTCTCCTAGGCACAGAAAAACTATTCATTTTACTACAAATTAAAATTCTTCTAAATGAAGTATTGTAATAGTTTGAGTACTCTACTAGATTTTTGGACTTTTTTTTAATTGGAAATAACTGAAAAAAGGGAAGGCAACGTTGATATTTCTTTTGTCTATCTGGACTTCCGTCTCAAATCAAAACTCAGTATTATCCGTTCCGTCCGATTTTAAAAATTATTTTGTGTTACCAACGGTATCACATCAGCGACCTATATTTTCACTTCTTTTTCTTTGAGGCACTGTGGCTTAATGGTAGAGCTTCGCTTTTCCACGCCACAGGTCCGGGGATCGAATCCCGGATTAGGCGAGGTTGACCCATCCTTTTATCCCTTGAGTTAGTCGATAAAATGGTTCCCAAGCATGCTTGGGAACTAAACACTGGGTTTCCGCTTGGGGCTGGCCAACTTACCGGGACATATGCCTAGCACCCCAGAGCCCTGATGGGTCACGAAATCTGAAATGGGCAAGGCAGGCCTTGGACCGTTCACGGGCTGTTGCGCCGAGGAGCTTAGTTTATTTCATTATGTGTCAACAGTCCACACAGTTAAATCTCATTGCCATTTATTCATTATATATTTTTTTTTAAAAAAAAGCTGTTTCACGTCAGCAATCGCATGGGAAACGTATATAAATTAGAAAATTTATTTTCGTCATTAAATCAGTTCGGAATTATGTAATAACGTCCAGCAAAATGTGATTCTTTGATCTTTCATTATTTGTACGGAAAGCGGCAAGCAGCATTCCATTTTTTTTGCATTAAGAGCTGGTCTGTTTTGATTTGCGTTTCAGCGTGTATAACTGTATCAATGCTTGAAAATAACAAATTATCATTGTGATAATTTATTTTGTGAGTTTTTGTTATCTTAAAGGAAATTAAAAAAGGCATCGATGAGAGGTTATTTGTAGGTAATATACTGATAGATAGTTGGAATGTTGTTGTATTTGTCTTTCAAAAATATTCTAAATACTGGGAAATTCAAACTAAGAATAAATCAAGAAATTTCAAAATAGAAAATGAAAAAAATGATTTGTAAGCTTTGTTTTCCAGTTTCAGAGCTAGCAATTTTGCATTACTATTCTTAGAACTGCAAATGCACTTAGCAAATGATAAAGAATATTAATTGAATTCGAGAGAAATTTATTGAAAATAGTCATTTTCTTTTAAAAGCTCGATTATGGCAAAATGCTGGGTGATTTTGCTTTTTAAGGAGTATAAATTGTGAGGAGTAGCGTTTATAGGTGAAGCTTATGATTCCAAACCTACTTATTTTTTCATAAGAATTTCTGTGAATATTTAAGTAACAGGAATCAGACGATTTTAGTTCTATCATCAGTTTCTCTTTTTTTTTCTCTCGGTACAAACATGGGACTTGTGTCTCGCTTGAATTAGGGTTGTTGGGAGAGTAGAACCTAGTAAGAAACAGGTTTCCTTACACCAGGTCAGGCAATGATTTGTTATTGCCGCCAAAGAGGCCTGGCGTAGACAGATTCTTATGCTTTGAAGGGTTTTTCCCCATGTGCTCTTCCTGTGTGTTTATTTGCTATGTTTTTAAGTTAATATACTATTATTGAAAATTGTTTGACTTGTAATTTCAATGGATGTAATTGAACGTTTGTTGAAATTGCTACTTTGTTTAAATTTTTTAATGCTGTTAACACAACGTCAATTAATTTACCAAGACCGTCAGGAAACGGTTAAAAATATCACGCACTATCAATTTAGGGTTGAACCATAATCAGGTAGAGCGTATTCTTACAGAATGTAGTTATACGCTTGATAACGTTATTATGCTTGTCAATTTACGGTAAATGAACGTTTAATTACGCTAAAATAGTTATAAGGCAGACTGTAATCTTACATTCAAGAACCGTAATTTCACTACTGTATTAGTTTGCATCGTTAAATTACGGACTTCGGGAAATTATGGGCTTTAGTGTATTTTAACGGTGCATGAACGGAAACTCTGCTGCCGGAGCAAGCCCATAATTTTACTGGGATATTTTTTAACAGTGTATATTTTTTAGGGTTTGCAAGTATCATTTTTAACAGATTCATCTAAATGTTTCTAAATGCCTATATTGTTACATTGTTTAAATATATGCATTTCATTTCGAAGACAATTTATTTAAATGTCGAATTTAAGGGGTCTTAGGAGTTTTAAAAACGTACAAAAGATGTATGTACTAAAAAGCATAGTTTGCGATTTTATGTAATTTTTTAACTATTTAATATACTATAAGTATAATTTTTTTATATGTAATTCTATAAGTTTCATCTACTATAAAACAAATTTTAAAATTTATGAAACTTAAGACAAAAGTGAAATAAATGATAACAAACAAAAAAGTATTTACAAAAGCTCTGACAGTTGTTAGCTCCGATGAGAGAGAAAAGGAGCGAAGAAAAATACAGAACGGACGTCTCCACCCTTTCCCCTTTGGTTAAGGTTAAGTGTGTAACAAACAATTAGTCTTCAAAGAATAACTTTTTGTGACAACAAAGCCAACGGTCGTTCTCAGATCTCATTCTTAAATGAGTGCGACAAAAATAAAGTAACGCCCATGTACACAAGGTTTCAAAATCAATCCCAGAAACAACATAATTTCAAAGTGTCATAATGACAGGCAATCATTAGAGAATTCTAAAAGGCATTGTACTGGTCACTACAGATGTTTGAGTATGAACCATTGAATAGAAATTTCGGCCATTCTTAGGGGGTAAGGGAAGAAGGCAGGTAAGCAGAAGGATAGAAGTATGGTGATCCCACCCTCCCCTTTTTCCTCTGGAATGAAAAAGTACTAGGCACACCCTTTTAAAACTTGTTTGGTGTCTTTACAAAACAGCAAAAAAGAGAGAGAGAGAGAGAGATAAAAGTACGGAGTTACCCCCAGAAAAATCCTTCGCTATAATGAAACTAGGAGTTTTAAACATTTCGTTAAATCGGAAATTTTAAAGCATTATTCTTATGGGGATATATATTATATATTATTTCAAAAAACATTATTATATATTATTCAAAAATTCTTTCTTAAAAACTGATAAATCGAAATGTGTTAATATAACTGCACTTACAAAATTACTTTTCTAAAAGTCAAAATATGGAGAAAATTATATAGTTTGGTTTCATAAATCAATTTACTCCACTCTAATATACTATCTTAGTTACAAAATTTGTTTGCTTAGCTTTTATTTTTGAAATTAATTTTCAGTATTTTTCACATGTGTCCATTCATCCTAAGTTCTATCAAAGTCTTAAGTCCCCATCGAAAAACTTTCTTCGATTAGTATGCGGCAAAATTAGTTTTCATTGTGCGCACATTGAGATAAAAAAAAAATATATATTTTAAAGTTTCTAAATGCGTGCTGAAAGGGTTTTACTTAAGGAGACTTAGTGGAACAAAAAATGGATATCTATAATTATGAAATATAAATAAAAGGATTTTTATTTATATTTTTCAACGGATAGTACAAGAAGAATGTATTTATACAAGATGTTTTGCAAAAATTCAACTTTTTTAAGCATCTTAAAAATCTTACTGACCACTGTTTAAAGAATTTTTAAAACTTTTTTTTCTTTGAAAACGTGTTCTTCAAACTGTGGAAGTATTTTAATATAGCCAATAAAGCGAAATATTAGTAAAGGTTTATGAGCAAAGGTAAATTTTGACCTTTAAAAACTTTATAATTACAAAATAATATATTTTAACTTGAAAATTTAAAAAAAAAGATCTAATCGCGTCCACACTTTCATGAAACTCGCATTTGTTAACGTAAGAAAAATACTTTGGGGATCCAGTTTAAATATTTACAAAAGCCTTGAAAATTTATGTAAAACGCGAACTAAAAATTTAAAAGTGAGCTAATTATTATACAATTTCAATTTTTTTTAAGTGTGCCGACTGGGAGGCACATTATAAAATTAAAGAACTTTGCATCTAGGTTTAAAACAAAATAAAAAATATATATATTTTTGAGGTTTTGTGTCTTTTAGTTTTATATAAGGGTGCATTATGATAATCAGATCTTCAAAAGTTGTCAAATAAAGAAATTTGTATCTATAGTTATTTATGCAACAAGTGTGAAAAGTAATACTTTTTAAAACTAGTGGATTTTATTTCACGAGCGAGGGAAATAATGACACGTGTTTTAAAAAGTTTACTTTTCGCACGTGTTTCATACACTATTTTTTTATAATTGCGTGAAAAATATCAAATCCTATTGGTTAAAAATTATTTCACTTGCTAATTAGACTAAAATGAATTTTGATATTCCAGAAGAGATGTCAAAGAAAATAAGGTTAGGTTTGAGTTATCGCACACTAGAGCTACACGAGGGCTATTGGCGACGGGCGTCGAATTTTAGAACCACAGTCAGGTGACGAGCCAACACCTGAATAGGCACCCAACGCAACCGTTAAGGGCGACATCGTACGCATCGTTAGGACTTTGAAGGATATTTAACGTGCACTCCCTTACACGGGGACGTCGTCGGTTATTCGTCGGACATTTTTGGCTGCACGGGTCGTTTATTCAAAGAAAATAAAGAATAAACTCGCAGTTCGGAGCGCGTGACGCTATAAAAAACCAATAAGCGTGTTTCAACATTTTGTCAAAGAAAACAACCAATGAATTCGCAGTTCGAAGAGCGTAAATTTAGAAATATTCCCATGAAGAGAAAAAAAATCATTAATTCAAAAATAATTCACGCGCATAATATTTTTAAATAAAAGCAGATCGATAAATCTTTGGATTTTATGAGTATTATTATCAAATCGAAATTTTACTTGAAATGTTGGCATCTTATGAAAAGAGTGACACAAAGTACTTTTTTTTCACTGCTTTTGGGTGAAAAAATAGTTATTTATGCAACAAGTGTGAAAAGTAATGCTTTTTAAAACTAGTGGATTTTATTTCACGAGCGAGGTACGAGCGAGTGGAATAATGACACGTGTTTTAAAAAGTTTACTTTTCGCACGTGTTTCATACACTATTTTTTATAATTGCGTGAAAAAAATCAAATCTCATTGGTTCAAAAATAATTCACGTGCTAATTAGACTAAAATGAGTTCGGAGCTTACACGAGAGATGTCAAAGAAAACAACCAATGAACTCGCAGTTCGGAGCGCGTGATGCTATAAAAACCAATAAGCGTGTTTCAACATTTTGTCAAAGAAAGCAACCAATGAACTCGCAGTTAGAAGGGCGTGACTAAAGAAATATTCTCATCACGAGAAAAAAATTTCATTGATTCAAAAATAATTCACGCTCATAATATTTTTAAATAAAGCAGATCGATGAATCTTTGGATGTTATGAGTATTATCAAATCGAAATTTTACTTGAAATGTTGGCATCTAATGAAAAGAGTGACACAAAGTACTTTGTTGCACTGCTTTTGGGTGAAAAAAAGTAATTTTGTATCACTGTTTCTAAAAAGTATAACTTTACGCACGCGTCTGATATTGAAATGATAATGTAAAAGTCCGATTTTTTTCACGCAATTATAAAAAGTAATTTTTTATAATTGCGTGAAAAAAAGCCTACTTTTACATTATAATTTCAATATCAGACGCGTGCACAAAGCTGGACTTTTTGAAACAGTGAAAAAAAGTACTTTTTTTCACCCAAAAGCAGTGAAAAAAAGACTTTGTCGCACTCTTTTTACAAGATGCCAACATTTCAAGGTAAAATTTCGATTTGATAATACTCATAAAATCCAAAGATTTATCGATCTGCTGTATTTAAAAATATTATGCGCGTGAATTATTTTTGAATCAATGATTTTTTTTTCTCGCGATGGGAATATTTCTTAAGTCACGCCCTTCGAACTGCGAGTTCATTGGTTGCTTTCTTTGACAAAATGTTGAAACACGCTTATTGGTTTTTTATAGCGTCACGCGCTCCGAACTGCGAGTTCATTGGTTGTTTTCCTTGACATCTCTTAGTCTATTTTAGTCTAATTAGCACGTGAAATATTTTTGAACCAATGAGATTTGATTTTTTTCACGCAATTATAAAAAATAGTGTATGAAACACGTGCGAAAAGTAAACTTTTTAAAACACGTGTCTTTATTTCACTCGCTCGTACCTCGCTCGTGAAATAAAATCCACTTGTTTTAAAAAGCATTACTTTTCGCACTAGTTGCATAAATATCTATTGTATCACTGTTTCTAAAAAGTACAACTTTACGCACGCGTCTGATATTAAAATTATAGTGTAAAAGTCCAATTTTTTTTACGCAATTATAAAAAAATCTATTTATACGTATTTAAAACACAGGATTAATACACAATATTTGGACGTATTTTTACAGGGTGGCCAAAAAGTCAACGAATTCATTTATGCATTCAGTAATCAAATGACTTGTGACCATACATGGCCACCCGAGACTCTCTGGATGAAAGAAAACCCACCCCCTTTCATTCCTCCCTTGCTGTAAACTGACAGGTCAGGGATTAATAGTTCACACACAGGCCTTTCAAGTAACGAAAGGGCTTACGATTGAGGGAATGTGTATGTGCTACATTGTACACGTCGCTAAGGGATATCTCACATTTTCATATGGCAATTTACCTGAACCCCCTACACGGCAAACCACCCTACCCCAAAGTGATTTATTATACTTTACAGAGATTCTCTCCAAGAAGCTTCTCTTCACGGGACATGAACCGTGGTGGATATGGGGCAAGAATAGGACAAATAGCCCTTCCATTATCAGTTGCACAATGTTTTTTTTTTGTCCTCAAATGTTACTGGATGTTGGACCAGCTGGACTAGAACACAAAAGGCTGTCTAGACATAGCTATTTAGTATTTTTTGTTGCTGTGTGGGGGACAATCATAGAGATCTTAATAAAAGTATTAGAGTGGAGATCACGTGACATATCTATGCTAACGACGGGACGAGCCTGGGGGCCGCCATCTTGAGTCCGAGACCAACTTTTTTAAGTGGAAAACGCTTACAAAAAAAATATACCATAAAAATACTAGCTGCATTTTGGAATATTTTTAGTGACTTTAAAAGAACTTTTAACGCTTTTCTAGTATTTTTATAATATTTATTTTGTAATTTTAGAATTAAATTTTACTTTTTGCCCAGCCTTCTTTTTCTTTATGTGATGGCGACACTGGTAACTTGCAGCCATCGCCGTCACATTAAGAAGAAGAATACGTGAAAAATAAAATTTAATTCTAAAATAACAAAATAAATATTATAAAAATACTAGAAAAGCGTTAAAAGTTCTTTTAAAGTCACTAAAAATATTCCAAAATGCAGCTAGTATTTTTATGGTATTTTTTTTAATATTTTAGAATTTTATTTATTTTTTTCTAAGCAATTTCGACTTAAAAAAGTTGGTCTCGGGCTCAAGATGGCGGCCCCCAGGCTTGTCCCGTCGTTAGCATAGATAGGTCACGTGATCTCCACTCTAATACTTTTATTAAGATCTCTATGGGGACAATCCGTTATCTTGAAGTCGATAACCCTAACAAGACAGTATCAAAGGGACAAAAGTGATTTTCAACGAAAGCATACTGTTGGTGGACATGGCAATTAAAAGTTGTGGGCGATCACACGATTCTCACAGGGGACAGAAGACGGCTGTGAATTGGGAGCATTATTGTTGAATGTTGTGTACTCTTGTCTGCTCTTGTTTCAGTTTTCAGTAGCCAGAGACCACCTACAGAGGTAGGTCGTGTGATCTCAAGTAAATCCTTTTTATTTAATTGTGCTTTTTAACATATTTACGTGTGGTTTAAGAGAGAGAGCTAATTTTATCCACCTTTTCTTGCTTTTCCAATGCTTATAATTTTCGAAAACATCTGCATTTTGTAATAAGTACAGAATAAAAATTAATTGTACCTTTTAAAATAATAGCTTTATTTTTTCGTTGGGAATTAAAATAAGGGAAGAAATTACTATTTATTCATTTTATTATCATTATATAAGTTACTTATTAAATGTATCATTTTCGGGAGTTAAATTGCATCTATTTTTTTAATATGTCCTTGTACATAAAAATAATCGAAATGAATAAGGAAAACTAATTTTATAATTATAAATAGGAAATGACCAATGTGTAACTTTTACAATTAAATTGCGTGCAAATGTACTTTTTGATGATTTCATGAAGCAATAATGTTTCTTTTTTTTTGCACGATTCTTTAGATATTCGCATTGTTACTATACAAATGTATAAAGGATCAATTAATTTGGAATCTCACTCGCTTCTATCAAAAGCTCTATTGCAAGGTACTTTTATAAAGCTGATCTGGCGACAATTGGCATAGTTCTAATAAAACGGTATCGATAAGTAGCCATATGTTGCATTAATTCTCCTCTTGGCGATTTTAATGTTGAGTACGTTTTTGGAAGCTGCTTGACTATTGGATGAGCAGTCCATTCTATTTATGTCTATGTTTATTCTTTCGGCAATATACATATAAGGCACGTTTACATGAGCCATCGAATCCATGGAATGCCAAAATCCCCAAAAAAAGGAAAAAGAGGTTGATCAGTAATTTTAACCCAAATGATAGTCTGTGGCCGAATCCATGGTATGAAACATCAAACCCTCCTTCATTGTAGGACTTGCGAACCCCCCCCCCCCCCCCCAATAAACCCTGCCGTTCTGGTTCTGTCTGGGAGAAAATCCCCAAAAGGGAAAAATTACATAGTTTGCTCTTCAAGCAATGGATTCGATGGCTCATGTAAACGCGCCTATAATGGTATTCGTATAGTATGGGAAACATTCACGGCCATATCCACCTCAGCTTCAATTCCAAATCGATGTACGAAAACAAACGGTTAAACAAGTTAGAACAGTAGGATAACATTAGGGCAGGCGCATTAATTAACTAGAGGGGGGGCCGGAGGATTTTGGAACACAGCTGTAAATAAAAAGGTTGACCCCCCCTCAGGACCTGAAATTTAAAATATGACCCCCCCCCCCCTCATTGAAAAAAATTACTTAAAATAAAACATCAGAAATGTTATTATTTTTTTTACAGTTTTCCAGCATCCATCATAAATGTTGATGGTCTAAATACACTTACACCGTCAGACTCCGATAAATTGCTGGTTTGGCAAATTTTTGATCACGAAGCTAAATGTTGCATTCTTATAGATCTACTGCCACAAGGGGCAGAATCGCAGAAACAACTTATTGGAATGCAATATGCATGCATGATGATGTAATGTGTATGCAAGCTGTGAAGACAGCTTTTCAGACTGTGATGATTGATAACATTTACTTAAATAAAATGTTTAGTAAATAGTAAAATGTATCATAGTTGCATTGTGTCCTGAATGTAATTTTATTCGTAGGTTGGGTCGACATTTGTTACAGTTTGAAAATTTAAAGATAATATTACTTTATCATAATAAAAGCAGTAGTTTTGTTTGTGGCGAAATTTCATTAAATAATTTTTTGTTACGAAAATTGTTTATGTTATCAAAAATTGGGAATTGCTGTTGGAAATAAGCAGATTTTTTCACAACTGGGATTGACTGCCTTGCTGTAAGTTGAAAAAGAGAATCTTCAAATGTTCTATTTTATTTTGTTACAGTTACTTAATATGAAAAGTAATGCGTTACAGGTACTTAATACAAAAAGTAACGATTCATAGTTACTTTTTGAAATTTCAAGTTATAAGAAAAATTGAAATAATAATAAAGCTATCTTACCATTTTTCAAAGTAAACCCAAACTAACGTAACATAAGCACAAACAAAATGCTGAAATTGTAATTAATAAACTTTTCGTTTTTTATTTAATTTCAATCCTTTACGCGAAGTCAGCTGACAACGAGTCCACCAGCAAATTCGCATGGAGGTACTGGGAGAAAAAGGTGTGAACGTCCCCCCTATTCGAGGGGAGCGACTGCGACTTTGTTGTTGAACACAAAGGGGTTTGTCGAAACTTGACAAACGACAACCTGCTCAGTGGCGGATCTAGCCAGGGGGCGCGGGGGGCGCGCGCCCCCTCCTCAAGACCTGTTGACCTTTTTTTTTAATATTGAAAAAAAAAAAATTAAAGGAAAAATTAGACAACATTAAATCGCCACACTCCCTCTTACACAGACTATTAATCATCGAACATTTTTTGGCTGCACGGACCGTTAATAGTTCGGCACTTATTTTTGGTATTTAAGGAACTTAAACACAAATTAAGTTAAAATTAGGATGCAATTTTTATAAAACGGCATACATGCATATAATTTGAAAATTGTTTCACATCAGCGATTCGCGCCTGTACAGCGTCCTAACATTAACTAAAAATAATAATTAACTTCACTGAAGTTTGAAATGTTAAATCATTTGATTATTTTATTGGTGAGCTTTCACATTTCGTATTCAATTTAATAGTTAGTTATTTCGAATAACTATGCTATTTTCAAGATATGCAGATGCAGTCATTGTTGCCTTGTTTATATGTTAGCTACCTAATACCAACTTCTTGCTGTGCTGTTGCTTGTTCAAAACATTTGTTAAAGAAAGCTTGCATAGAATATCATCTACTTCATCTATTTCGGTCATTTTTGGAGTTAAACCGCAGCAACCAATGCAATCACAGTACATAGAAAAGTGAAAACAAGAGACATTATCTGAGACATTCCCATTAATTGATTTTTCCCTATTTATTGCACTTATTTTTTTTAATTATTCATTAATAATCTACTATTTAACAACATAAACGTTAGTTAGGTAAAGTAACAACTAGTGTTAGTTCATAAATAGTAATTAGTTTAAAAAAATACTAGTAAAAATATGTATTTATCATTTAGAATTAAATTAAAAAATAATGTAAATCAAAAATAAAATAATGTTAATGAAAAATAAAATAATGTTAATGAAAAATAAAATAATGTTAATGAAAAATAAAATAATGTTAATGAAAAATAAAATAATGTTAATAAAAAATAATTGTAATTAAAAAAATTTAATTAAAAACTAAAATGATAAAATTTAACCCCCCTCCCTTCCCCCAGAAATTTTTTCTAGTTGCGTCCCAGCTTTTGTGATAGTATAGTTGGGTTTTCAGGCAAGTTTTTGGGTGCGCCCCTCCCTCAGAAAAATCCTAGATCCGCCACTGAACCTGCTTGACAGTCAGCGTGATTTATTTCAGAACACTTCGTTTCGGCAGATACCTGTAATTACGGGTTTTATTATGTGATACCTGGAAAAGTAAGCAGATAAGAAGAAACATTCGTACTTCAGCAATTCTTGCAGACCGTCACGCCTTTAGCAGCCAAGAAAAGCTTGTATTTCGGGAATGCGAAATGTTCCCTTCTTATGAATGGAATTTCGAAATGCTTCAGACTACTTCAGACAGCCGTCGGAAAGTTTGGGAAAAGTAACGAAATTAGAATATTGACACCTGACCCCCCCTTTTGAGGATAAATTTCAATCATGACCCCCCCCCTATAATCCTCCGGCCCCCCCTCTAACTAAATAATGCACCTGCCCTTAGCACGTGGCTCGAGAGCTGTAGGATAACAAACTGCAAGACGTCACATGAATATTCCTCATTCTTATCCTTACGTCAAAACTGGGTCATAACCTAGCCATCTTTTTTAGTTAAAACAAATCAACAGCAAGACTTTATTTTTCAACAAAACAATATTTAATTTGACTTTGGCAACAGTGTCTTTATGCTTGCTTTTGTTTTGAAATTTGGTTTGTTTTTACGTTTTTTTTTTCAAATCTATGGAGTTTTTTGCGATTGCAAACAAATATCAAATTTTATTATAGCATTACATTTTTATAATGTCATTCGGTGAGTGTTTTATAAAATTAAACAACGAAAGGTAAATTTCCAGGATTTGGTGCAGCTTGGCGCTTGTCGAAAAACAACAAATTCTTGGCGAAATTCGCGAGCTTTATCATTGCCAGATTCCTTTACGCCGATGCAACCCTAGTTTCTTTCATCGATCTCTAAGGTTAATGGATCGCGGAAAGCTACGAGAGAGTTGGAAGTCATTTTTTTCTCCCAGGTCAAACCCAAACATCCAGTCTAGTTGGAATTAACGTCGCAATAGAGCTGCACGATTGGCAATCCACTTTGGTTTGAATTAACGCCGTACTAAAGCTACACAAGTGGCTATCCATTCTAACTCTATGAGCTATCCCGTACTCAGTTTAGTTTCGTTTTAATTTTCGTCGCTTTAGAGCTACGCGAGTGGCAATCCAGTACGCACCCGTTTGGGGCCCCGGGCAATTTTTTTTTTCTCTAAAAAAACATCAGTATCGAACATCGGGCAGTATTGTAGGGCCCATTGAAAGCCTAAATACCCGTTTGGGGCCCCGGGCAATTTTTTTTTCTCTAAAAAAACATCAGTATCGAACATCGGGCAGTATTGTAGGGCCCATTGAAAGCCTAAATACCCGTTTGGGGCCCCGGGCAATTTTTTTTTCTCTAAAAAAACATCAGTATCGAACATCGGGCAGTATTGTAGGGCCCATTGAAAGCCTAAATACCCGTTTGGGGCCCCGGGCAATTTTTTTTCTCTAAAAAAACATCAGTATCCAACATCAGGCAGTATTGAAGAGTCTGTTGAAAGCATAAAATTTTGTTTGGGGCCCCCGGCAGCTAGCAGACCGGCCCTCTTCGAATCGACAAAATATTCAGAATAAAAAATAACCGAAATATAATAACCAAAACCAGATATTCATAGTTAACTGTAACCGCGATTACGATGCGCGCGCAACTTTACCCACAATTCATCGTTCGCAAGTATCAACAGCGTCGTTGGTTGGACGAAAAAATAAATTAAGAACAAAATAATTCCATTGTGCGCGCACATCATCCGGGCTTCTTACAAATTTCTGAATTATGTTTACGATGATCAGACGTACTGCCTTTCTCAGTAAACAGTTTAGTTTATTATTGAATCATCTTGCTATAAAAGTCCGCAAATAGTCGCTGTTTTATTATTGTAGTTTTTTCAAACAAAATCAACTTAAATAAAATAAGATTTAAAAGAATTTAATGTTGATTTCATAGTCGAAATGTTAATCACTGAAGCAAATCTGGTGGAGTTATGTATGTTAGTTAGAAAGTTATATGGAACCAAGGTTGTTGTGTTTCTTAGAGCTAAAATAATTTTGGAAATATCATCTGTGAAAACTAACAATTAAATTTAGTTGCAATATAAAGCAGTATGAAAAAGTAGAAAGTGAAATTGATTCATCATATCAAAAAGAGTTCATTATAATTTTATGCTCTACTTCTAACCAACACTAAACATTTCCAATAATAATAATTTTTTGTTACATTATTTAACAACAGTTTTTTTAAAAGATTTATCTAGACAAAATTACTAATGATTCGGAGTAAAGCAATTAAAAAAAGATGTACAATAACTTGTTATAGTATGCATCAGCGGCTATATTGATAACAAGTCAAAAGGACATTAAACCTATAAGTAGCCAAGTTTGTTGCCATTTTTAAATGACAACTAATACTAAAAATACTGAAGATACTAAGAATATCCTGCAAAATGAAACGGATGTTCTAAAAACGGTATGGTATTAGTAACAAACACAATGTTTTAAAAAAATAATCGTAGTTGAAAAGTTTGTTGCATGATCAAAACAATGTAGAAAATTAAAAAATCATAACATATTTTAAAACGAAAAGTTTACTATTTAACTAATAATAATGTGATTATAGAATTAAATAAGAAAAACATTCAGCGTAGCAACTATTGACCTAGTTGAAAAAGATTCTCTATAGCAAATAATAAAAATTGAACTCTATTTACAAATTATTAAAAAAGGACACTTTTGAAAAATGATTTTCATTTTTTACATACCAGGAAAAAAAATCCTAATTATAATTTTTAAAAATGGGCGTCATAATACTGCAAGTGCCGAAACAAAGAATACTCGGAAAATAATATTTTAATGGCTTAATATCTGATTAAAAATCAATCTGTACAAAAAATATTTACTTTTAAATAAAAAAAAACAAGTAAAATTCAAAACGATTCAGTAATTTAGATTTCTATTCATGTGCACCGAGTCGAGAAAAAAATGTATTGATGCATGTTGTACATAATCATTAGAGGTAAGAGGAGTAGTTTCGAGTTTAGTCTAAAAATCCTACCTCTAACAAATTGATAGTGAATGTGTCTATTTTGTGTTTATTGTTGTTGTTGTGAGTCTTTGTTAAAGATTTAAAAAGGACAATAACTTCAAATGAGTGCATGGCATTTACTTTTTTTTAATTAAATAATATTTCCTATTATAGCTAGTTTATTGATACACTTTTGTTTCTTTTCAGCCCAAAAGAAATGATTTAGAATGTTTTAATCCTCAGCATAAAGCAAGTTTGTTCATGATGTTATGTTAATACCTTCAACTAAATTGTCTGAAAGAATCAGGATTCATCAACACTAAAAATAATTAAGTCCTAATTAGTGGAAGGGTATAAGATTTCATACTATTGATTTTATTTGATGAATTTGTAAAACATATAAAACTTCAATATAATATTTTTTTTGTGCTATGAGGATATTTTTTCAAATAGCTCTTTTGATTAAACTATTACAACTCTCAAACACAATATTTTTAGTGAAAAAGTTTACATGATGCTTTTTACTAAGTCAGTATTTGCTACTGTAGAGTAAATGTAGGTCATTATGACCACACAGAGTAATTAAAATGTAAAAATTATTATTTTTAAGAAACTTTTTATCAAACAACTATTTGTAGGTTTGTGTGAACAAATTACACATAAGACAAGTTTTGAGTGGCACGCTGGTCACGATTATTCTGTTCATTTTAACTATCCTAACTGACCCTAATTTAAACTGAATAAATATATAAGTATGCTACTACTTTTCTGCAATTTTCTAAAAAAAACTTTAAATTTAGTATATTTGTTTTGTTAAATGAAAAATATAGTTGCTTTTCTCTTAATATTATTCATTAAGGGCGAGATTTTTTTAAATTATATTTAAATGTGTTTTTATTATTGAATTTAGTTAATTAACTTTTCTCTATTTCTCACTAATTTTTTTTTAATTCTTTCAGCGGGAGGTCCCTTGAAATACAAGAACCTTTCAACAATGCCTGCTCCTCGGTAGCAGCTATCAAAGAAATTATCAGCTATTGGTAAGTAGAAAAGTTATTGAAATCAAATTAAAAAGTCTATTAATTGTGTGAAAAAATCACTTTTTATTGTATGTGCTCCTCCAATTCCAATCTATAATGTATTTTAGTTTAATATGAATTATAATTCATATTAAAACTAACAAACTTTTTATTCTATTTTTAAAAATATTTTTTCTGTTTTATTTTTGTTTTAGCTACTGAATTATCTATAGATTTGGATATAAACACGTGTTTTAGGAATTGTGAAGGACAAAGTTTCCTTATTTATATATATATATATATTTTTAATCACACTTTCAGGAACATATTTATCGGCAACAAGTAAAACAATGTTCCAGCTATTTTCCAACCTATCCACCATCAGAATTTAGACACTTTTTGTATCCTTATAAACTTTTTGTCCCTTCGACATAGAACTCTGTTGCCTATCGTTGCAAAAATGATAACCAGACAACAGGAATTTCTTGAGATGCAAGAAAAATGCTGAGATTTGCTGGGAGCAAGATCAGAGCTGTAAGGCGAATGGTCAAACAACTCCCATACGACTCAATGCACAGCAGCTGTTTTGACAGAATTTTAATTGGAGTTGTTTGATGATCAAAAAAAATTCTGAAATTGAAATCGCTTTAGGCAAAATTCCGCTTAACCGGAACAAAAAATTCATGATTTGTATTTTTTTCCTTCTTAGTAATCAAAGTTTCCAATAACAAATAAAGTCAAACATTAAAAAAAAACGGAAATGTGCATTCTAAAAATAAACTGTCTTCTACTTCTGTTTTTGAGAAAATCACGAAATCTTCCACGATTCATCAATTTTAATCCAATGAATGAATGATTCGACAAGTGTGTTATGATCCATTATGTCATGCAAAAGCGTAGGTGTTTCTCTACAGATTTTAAAGGTAAAGAACATATGGAATTAAAATTTCTTCGCATTTTAAACATATTGATTTTCATTCAAAATGATATTGCCGACAAATATTTTTTGAAAAAGTGAAAATTGTGTCTAAATATGATGTAACTAAAACCACCCTTTCAACAATTTTAAAAAATCAAGACAAAATTGAAGCGACCTATGCAGTAAACCAATCAAACCTGTAAGAGAAATCTTAATTTTTGTTAGTGGTATGAACTATATTAATTTAATTACTAACTGTATTATTAGTGTATTACAATATAAAAGAATGTTATTTTCATGTTAAATTTTTTAAGACTGTTTACTGGTTCAATGTAATAAAAAAAAACCTGATGGTTGATATGAAATTTGGTTAACATGATATGTTTTGGTGCTCCCTTTGAGTTTGTGTTAATGGTGTTCGACTGTACATGTTTAACTTATAACTTAAATACCTATTTATGTAGAATTGAATTTTAAATTTGTTGTATAAGTGTTTAATGAATCTGTTTGAAATGATGTCAAATTGGATTTGTTTGGTGTTCAATTATTTGTTTGTTAAAGAAAGTGGAACAGAGCGTTCAAATTTTTCTATAAAGAGCAGAGATTACCAATTTCTTTTTCAGCATTTATAAATGCATGATCCCATTATATAAATAAAATATGTCACATTATTTTTAACAACAGCAAATATTTTAATTTATAGCGGTTATAGATTGTTTATTTATGTCGGATTGTGAATTTTTTTTTTCAGAATCACTCCATATCAATCTTTTGGCATTAGATCATTGAGAGATCAAAATGTTTTTTAAAAGACAGATTGTTTGCATGTTGCTGTATAGTTTGTTTGAAAATTGAAAATATCAGTAAAGAGGTTTTAATAAGTTTTTTTTAAAAGCAACCAATTTATCTTTCAAGTTTCATATAAATTTAGTAAGCAATAAAAAGTATAATTATGCTTTAATTTTAAACTTTGGTTAAAGAGCATTGTGTTAACTTTCCAAATGATATAATAATGTAAAATTACACAAGTATCTATAGAAACACTGTTTATAAAAATTTTGCAATTAAAAAAAAACAATCTTATACAGTCTAAGTGTAATTTTAAAGTCAAATTTAGTTTCTTTAAAAAGTATTTATCAATTTTAATATCAAAGAAAAATGTTTGGCATGTTATTTCAACATACAATAGATAGTGAACTATTCATGCATTAAAATATGTACCATACACAAAAAGTTATGAATCTTATTTCTTAATTAAAACATAGATTTATAACTTTTTTTATACATGGTGCAATATATAGACAATTTCATTTGGTTTATGAGGTTCCATTTACTATGTGAATATACAATAAAATTGTAATATTAAAACATTATACATTTGATTGTATTTTTAATTAAAATTTTATCAAAATAAGTATTCAATCTATGATTTTTTCTGACACAATTAGGTTCTATTCTGGGCTAAGTTGTAGTGACTATATATTTTTTTTTATCTAGCAATACTTAATTTTAAATATGAAAAGTTTTGCATATAAATGTGGACAAATCACTTTTGTAAATGGTTTTAATGATATAATTGTCTTTAATTCATTTTTTTATTGTTATTTACAGCACTCTTATTGCACTCCTATAGTCTTTGATCTTCAGAAATAACTTGTTCTTCTTTGGTAAGTTGCACAATTTTTATTATTTATTTATATTTTTTATTAAAAACTACTTTACTGATTTATTTTTGTTAAATTTTATTGAAATGTGTAACTAATGAAATAGAATAAGGTAGAGGAAAATTTAAAATTACATTAAACCTGGTTTCAGAGTGAAGTGATTAGTTGCTTCCAAAATAAGCCTCAATTTAATCTAACTTACACTTTACACTCCTTTATTCCTGTAAGAAAACTATTGTGCATGGAAAAAATTAGTAAAATGAGAATTAAGTTTGACAAGTACTGTCACCTCATAATTTTATGTCATCACATCATCATAGTTGGCTCGATAGCCCGTTGTGGGCCTTCGCCTTCTTAAGAAGTCTTTCCCATCCTGCTCTGTTTTGTACTTGGGACCTCCAGTTTCTAATCCTTATGAGACCAAAGTCCGACTGCAAGCAGTCGATCCACCGTTGTTTTGGTCTGCTCCTTGGTCGTTGTCCGAAAAGGACTGCATTAAGAACTTTTAATGCAGCCCAATCTGCATCCATTCGCTATAGATGTCCAGCCCATTTCATTCTATTGAGCCTGATAAATTTGATGACATCATCCCTTTGTAAAGCTTGTACTGTTCAAAGTTAAATCTTCTCCGCCAGGCTCCCCTGTCAAAAACACTGGCAAAAATAGTCCGCAAGGCTCTCCTTTCAAAGAGTGCAAGCATTTTTTAGGTACATAATTTTAAGTACAGAATCTAAAACTTACATTTATGCATGTATTATTGAAATCTCTTTGATATTCTTAACCAACTTACCTCCTGGCTTCTACTTTTTCTTGTTATGTCTAACATTTTCATCTTCCTCTTGTACCTTTTTAACAAAGTATTTTCCTGTAACTTTTATTTGCTAAATTTTACTCAAATCATATTTGATTGAACCCTTACAAAGAATTATTTTTTTGTTTCAAATTCCCCCTTGTTCTTAATTCAGTAACAGTAGGGTACTTCAAGTGAAATAATCTTTCACTAGATAACTGTATGTTTATTATAAATCTTTGTAATGCAGATAATTAATCTATTTTAATTAATTATAGTGAGTAATAGATAGATCCAAACAAATTTTTGGATTCGATTCTGGTTAAAACCTATTTTTCAATGCGTCTGATTTTCCTGTACAAAGTTATTAGCCTTCTATACAAGTTTTACATTAATAAAAACCACCTAATTTTATTTTTCCCTTTGATGAAAGCAAGTATATCATTCTGTTATGATTGATCTTTAAGCAAATTGTAAAAAAATCTATATAGCGGAGGGAATGAAAATAAATAAAAAGTCACATAAATAAACAATATATAATTGTCCATTGTTATTTGCCACGTTTGGTTTGAGATTCAGAAGTTATAGTTAGATTAAAAGCAAATAACAGACTTCTGTGCGTTTTGTTCGTAAAAGTTGAGTCCATTTGTTTACATATCCATGTTTATCTATGCTCACTTCGAATACAGTAAACCTTATGTCATATTCAATAAGCAAAGTAAAAAAGTTTATTCAAATGCCCTGAATAATTTCTTAATTAAAAATGTAACGTTATTTTTGATGAAATTGACTGTACTTTTTATTATTTGATACAGTTTTAATAATATAATTATATTTAGATCGCCAAATAGCTCCAATAACGTAATGGTGTTTTTCAACTTGCTCTCGCCATGTACTACTGCTGATGACATTAATACAGATAAAAGATTATATAAGATCAAAAGCGCCTTAATATCCTTAAATATATCTCTGGGCGGGATTGGGGTGCAGATGCTGCCACCCTCAGAACTACATATACGACTCTAATTAGGCCTATCCTTGAATACGGCTCTGCAGTTTACTGCTGTGCTTCCAAAACAAATCTACAAAGACTTGAGAGGGTCCAGCTCAGTGCCGCCCGTATTATAACTGGACTTCGTAATAGTTGCCCTAGTGAAATTGCTCTTTTTGAGGCTGATTTACAACCTTTAAGTCTCAGAAGAAGTTCGGGCCTGACAAAGTACTTTTCTAAACTTGCCAGTTTTGGGACTCAAAATCGAACTTCTGAGTACATGCTGGGATGGAGTAACAACCAAAGACTACGAAGAAACAGCCCTCTTAGCTCAGCTTTTTCTGAAAATTTGATCCAGAAGGACGTCTTGCATCATAGCTTGAAACAGTGTCTAGACCCCTCGTTAGGCTTAAACCGAGTCTTCTTCCACACAAATCTTCCCACCCGGGTTAGCAAGAATTCCGCAAATCCTGCCTTTTTGAGACAATTGGCCCTTGAAATAATCCACAATATTCCTAAGGATTGTCCCGTTATATATACAGACGGAAGCAAAGATGAACGTGGCTGTTCAGGCAGTGGAATTTTTATTTTATCCCAGGAAGGCAAGAAAATGATTAAGAGGAGAAATCCAGACCATTGTTCAGTTTTCAGGAGTGAACTGATCGCCATTAATGAGAGCATTGACTCAATTCTCTCCTTCCCTGGCTCATCTCCTGTCTGGATTCTGTCTGACAGCCAAAGCTCCATCCATTACCTTTCCAACTGGCTAAAGGTGCGAGATAGTACTGGTTTGGCAATTATTAGCAAACTCAAACATCTTTCATCATTAAGAGAGGTTCATTTTCAATGGATCCCTTCTCACGTAGACATTTATGGCAACGAGACGGCAGACTTACTGGCTAAAGAGGGTTGCAATGAACCGCTTTACACCTCTGATTTGTTGACCCACTCCGAGTTCTTTTCGAGGGCTATGAGTCTTCATAATGCCTCTTGGAAAATTCCTCCAGTGCACCACTGGTACCAAGGTAAGCGACCCGGAGAGGCTTTATCCCTAAAGTGCTGCAGAAGCGACCAGACGGCCATTACAAGACTTAAAAGTGGACACATTAGATCTCTGTGTTACACGAATGGGAAGAAGACCTTTCCTATCTGCCCGAAGTGTTCCATCAAACAGGCGGCACCCGACCACATCCTGGACTGTCTGGGACTTTCCAGACACGATTTGTATGAAAATCCAGTCATGGTCTTAGACTTTTTACGAGTGACAAACATTATAGACCTAGTTTAGCTCTGCTAAACCAAGGAGATAAGCAACAACAACAACACAACAACAACAGATTATATAAATTTAAGTTGTTTACAATATTTACAGAAGATATTTGCACTATTTGTACAAAATTCGTAACAGTATTTTTATTATTTTTTTTCAACTCAAGACGTTAGCTTAAAAATATCTATACATTTTAAGATAGTCATTTGAATTGAATTCTTTAAACATTTAGAATAAAAATTAGGGAAATATTAGAAAATTTGGCTGTTTAATTTGCATACAAAATAGTTCTTCCTAAGCATATTACAGGTCAGCATGTGCCAATTTGAAATTCAACTGATATTGAAATAATGTTTAACTAGTTAAATAACTATTAGAATGATGTGGACTTTGGTTTAAAATACTAACATTTTGAAATATTTCATTAAAAAGCAAAAGAGCAATTCTGCAGTCTGCAGGAGCCAGTATAAACTGCTGCTATCATAATAGTGTCTACTGTACTTTTTGCAAAAATTTTACCCTTTTGTGTGCTGATGTCAAGTATCTTTCTGTAAGATGTTGTGAATGTTATAACTTATTTGACAGTAAAATTTTTTTAGTTATAAATTTTACTAAATTCAATGGCCCTGATGTGAAACTCCTTTCTCCATTAATTAGTTTTCCAAGCCTCACTAGTTTTGCCATTCTGGCATCATCCAAGTTGGATAATTTTATGTTTCTTAAGTCTTTTTGGAACAGTCTTTGTCATGTCATTCTGGTTCTCCTTTTTTTTTTTTTTTTTGTCGTTTTCCACCAGGAGTCCAGGAGAGCAAGATGTTTGGTAGCTTCTCACTGGGCATCTTGAGTACATGACCAGTCCACCCAAGTCTTCTTTAGGAAACTTCTTTTTCAATTGAGCAGATATTAGCTTGTTTTATTATATCCTCATTTTTTATTTTCATTGGACATAAAATTTTGAATGTTTTCCTTAAAAGCAACTCTTCTTCATGAGCGCAACAGCCCATTGCAGGCCTTGGCTGCCTCAACAACACGCCTTCTCCAGCTTAACCCTGTCCATGGCAACTCTCTTCCAGTTCTTAAGTTTTAGGACTTTGAGGTTATTTTTGGTGTTGTTGAGCCATCCAGTAGGGGGTCTACCTCTGGAGCGGGACCCCTGAGGATTCTTGAAGGTGGCAATTTTTGGGGCGTTATCTTCTGGGCCTCTCCAGATATGTCCGAGCCATCTCAGTCGGTTGCTTAATGGAAAAGCAATTCTGCTTTTTCCATTATTGCACTGAATTCTACATAGTTTATGCATGCAATTGCGCTGCTGACTCGAAAAAGATGAAAAGTGGACTTGGTCCACTTGTATTGGCAATTCTTATCCACAAAAAAAAAAAACTTCGTAAAAGTAAACAAACGCCAATCTCAAAAAAAAAACTATTTATTTTATATAAAAAAAAGTCATTATGAGAATTGTGGCTAAAAAAGCAGTGATATAAAATGAATGCCAATCTCTTGTGTAAAACTTCCTGGTCATGATAAGTAGTATAATTTAAGTTTTGCTGCTATAAAAAAATTGCACTGTTTGAGGTTGGTGCCCATCTTAATTCCCTTAAAAAAATTAAATCACGCAAATGAACTTGAATTACTAAATCAGAATAACGAAGGATACTTTAAGAAAAAATTAACAAATGTATGATCTCAATACATTTATATAGAGGTATAGAGGGTGGTTAAGATGGGCACCAACCTCAAACAGTGCAATTTTTTTATAGCAGCAAAACTTAAATTATACTACTTATCATGACCAGGAAGTTTTACACAAGAGATTGGCATTCATTTTATATCACGGCTTTTTTAGCCACAATTCTCATAATGACTTTTTTTTATATAAAATAAATAGTTTTTTTTTTTGAGATTGGCGTTTGTTTACTTTTACGAAGTTTTTTTTTTTTGTGGATATCAGTAGTTTTTTTTTAAATTTATTTTATGAGATTCTTTTTAAGGTAGGGAGGATTACCAACATGTTTTATGAATTAGTTCAAAGGATGCAAAGGCAATATGACTACAAAATAGAATACATAATTTCAATGTCTATGGAAAGTTGTATAACAACCGGGAACAATGCCGAAGGGAAGCTTTATTGGTTTAGCATCAATATTGCAAATGGTTAAAGTGAACTGCACATCGATGAAATTAAATTAAAACGTCATCATCATCTAGAAATAAATTTCTAGATGACTTTTTTTCTCTAATGGTGCTGAAACGCTGGCGTTCAAGCCTTTGCAGACTCGGCATATTCCCCAGAACTGAGAGCCATTTTTTGTGGCACCATCTAGGCGACTCTCGCTACCAATGACGCCCAGATTACAATGAATCTGTGCTCTCTGTGGATGCCGAAATTCAGTTTTTCCGAGAGAACCCAGGCCAAATGGGCCAGGGATCTTTTACATGCCACATAAGCATTTGACATGTGCGGCCAGAATTTTCCCATCCAGAAAATCCGACGACTCAGCCGGGGCTCGAGCCCGCGATCACGAGGCGGACGCGTTTAACTTCTCAGTCACTGAGTTGCTTAGATGAAGTTTTTTTCCCGATCAATGTTTTCAACACATTTCGAGCTTACATCGCAGTTTTTATTTTTTGTTTACTGCAACCGTCTGTTATGCCTTGTTTTATACACTTTTGAAGTCATATTTATTTCAATTTTCTTTTATTAAAACTAAAAAAATATAAAGCCTATTCAACAAAAAACAATAACCAAGTACAATTGAAAAAAAACCTAAACCGACATTAAGTTTGCAGTATACAAATGTTCTACGAGAAAATGGGTAATTAGTTCCCATTTTCGAGTGCGAGAATCGAATAAAAAAGGTGTTTCATATTCAATAAATAATTTTATTTGTTATTTCAAGACATAAATTTATTATTTTTATTAGTTTAGCTTCAGTTAGAGTTTTATTTTAATTATTTTTTCCTTCGATTTTGACGTAACAGTGCGCACGAATATCAGTATCAAAGGAGCAACCAATGGGAGCAGGCGAAATTTCGGTGCCAGCCGCGCACAGTGGTCGGAAAAGGCTGAAAAACGGTCAAAATTCATTTATTTTTTTGTTGTTTGACAAAAATACATACAAATTCGGTTTTATAGGTTTTTGACCCATCTGAGCCGATATAGGACACAATCAAGTTTGTAAAACCCATGAATTTTAAGTTACAGTTGATGCAAAAGAATAGTATGTAATGATGTAATGTTAAAATTGCGTGTACGTATAAAGAATAACGCTTTAAGCTACATGTATTGCGCAAGTGCATATGGGTATGTTTGTTCAGGTCATGGTAATACGTAATCGTACGTCAATTAGTCACAAAAACCCAAAACACCAAAAAAAAAATCGTTAAAAAAAATAAAGCTTTGAGTTAAAAAGCTTTACACTGTTTTCAATATTTACTTTTCTTCAATTTGGCTTATGAAATCAATTGAAAACAAAGTTTTTTAGTGATAATATTTTTGTACTAATTTTTGAACTATGCATGAATTATATAATATTAAACATTAAAATTTGCGGAATAAATATATAGTATTAAACATTTAAATTTGTGAAATAATACCAAATATTTAATATCAAAATACAAAGAACATATACTTTCAAGTTAACCGTCAACAGTTTTTTAAGACCATAATTAACAGCATTTTATTATAAAAGATGTTGAGACCAAATATGGTATTAATATTACCCTAAGACTTTTTAATGAATTTTAAATAAATTTTCGTTTAATTTTAATACGGTTTAGGAAATAAAATATTTGTCAATAATATCTTATTTGATTTAAAAGTACTATAAACTGATATTAGATTAAAAGTATATTATCAAATCAGAAATGCAAAGAATACATGTAATTTAGGAACTAAATTAAAGCCTCATTGATAGAACATATTCATAAATAGGATTTTAGTCTGAAAATTGTGTTGAAGCACTAAACATTTTTGCTTTGAAAACAGATAATAAATTTGTTTAACATCCTTTAAGATCACAAAATTAATATAATACTTTCTTCGGGTCTTCGTGTAGGTCTAATTTGTTGTTTCTTTTAGGCTTTGCAAGAAAGGTATTAATGTAAGGGGGTAATAAGTTGTAGTTTTGTATATGAACTGTTTAAAAAGAATGAATTTTGGACATTCCCCCCCCCCCCTTCATATGAGCCAGTTGGCATCTCTTGAAAACATTATTACAATCATTTTCTCTCCTACAAAGATAAACACCAGTATTGGTTCTTTTATTTGTTTATAATTAAACTCTTTGCAAGTGAAGTGGTCGAAACACCTGTCGGGTTTTTTGTTACTTTGTTTCTTGATTAACAGCTGGCGGTTGTGCTTTTCGACGATTTTTGAACAGCTAGATTTTGACACTTCTGCTTATAACTATAGTTTTCGTGCGAGTTCGCACCTGAAATTTAGATTTATCTTTTATATATGATTTGGAGAACTAGTTAATTGTAATGGGACTTTGGCGCATTGTGGCGCAAGAAAGTTGCACTCTTTCAAATGTTTAAAAACATAGTATTTTAGAAACTAAAGTCAAAAACTGATTAAAAATTTATTTTGCAATTTTTTAACCAGCTAAAATAAAAGAGAACCTTTTATAAAACACAAAAAGATGCAAAAAAAGTTGTAATTCAATAATAAATAGTTTATTTTGAATTCCACGTGTATCACCTCAAAACGGGCTATTTTTCATTTGTTGACTTTTCGTAACTATAAATACATCAAAAAATTATTTTTAAAGATTTTTATTTGGTAATATTACTGTTCAATTATCTATTTATTTAAAAATATATTCATTTTGCATTTTGCGAACACTTCGAAATTTGGTATTTTGGCCGCTCCCAGACCACTGTGCCGCGTTGTTTGCGCAGTTTCCTCCGCCTAGTACATTTCTCTGCCGCAAACTTAAGGTCGGTTTTGGTATAGGTTACGGTTATGTGTTATAATGCTAACATTTAGTAACAGCTCATTGTAAAAAAATTCACTTTAAAATATAACTTTAGCATAATAAAATATTCCTCAATGAATTGCAGACAAAAATTATTATTTTTTCACAAAAGATATTATTGTTTTCATAAAATAATAAACAAAGATTACTTTAACATAATTAAATATTCCTCAATAAGTTTTAGGCGAAAAAAATCTTTTACTTTTTATAAAAAAGAAAGATTAATTTCTTGAATGGTATTGGTAACTGAATATGGCAACCAAATAGGCAAATCTGATTGTTTACATCCATAAATCAATTAGTCCATCCATTCATTAACTCGAGTTATTCATAAGTTTTCTAAATAAAAACGCCAAAAAGTTTAAAAGAAGCATTTCATTTATTAATTAGAATTTTTTTTCAATCTGTCTATTCAGATATTATATGAATCATATATTTTAGAAGCTGTAATAATAACTTAATAGTTAACGGCGCTGCTATGCGGCTCTTCGACGAAAATACGGTAAACCTTGGCTCGTTTTCGGAGGTGCTAGGCCGCTAGGAATTCTTGTTTATCGCGCATTCATACAGCCAAAGGTAATATAGATTTTAATTAATTAAAAATAGAAAAAGTTATTTTTGAAACTTCAAACCCATGAAAGAGGATGAATTGGGGCATTCTCAATCGTTTAGTAAAAACCGCTTCCAGATTCATGGTCTAGTAATGGCTGTAGGTCACTTCAAAAATTAGGTCAAAATTTAACTAAAACTGCTCGAAAGATTTCATTTTCGAAAATTTCCATATTTTTTTTCTTCGCTGTTTTTGACTCTAGAATAACCAAATTTTTTTTATTGAAAGTAATCTACGAAAACTTTTCACTGTATTTTTTTCATTGTTCTACGAAGTTTAGTTCGCCTGGTAGAAAATAAAATCAATTTCGCTGTTAACATAGCGAAATGTTTTCTGTATATATACATAACTGCCGTTTAGCCCTTGGCGTCATTTTGAGATTGGCGGGCGGAACGACCGTTCCGTCTGATAGTTTAGCAATTTCTTCATGCTAATTCTTAGTTTCTTTAAGTAAAACAAAATGTAATAATGAAATATAATTTAATAATATTGAAATTTAAAGTGTCCATTTATTTATTAGTTAAGAACCAATAATTTAGAGCAATATAATTATATTTATTAACATTTTAACCTTAGTGAGTTGCTCAGGTAAATAAAATAGCAAGAAGTATTTCAGGAGTTTAGAATTTCGAAATCTTACTGCAATGTTAGATTATTGGCGTTATAAGTATACATTTTTTTAACATTAATTTTTTTTTTCAGGAACTTCATTTGTTTTTTGGCATTCATTACTTCTTATGGGGTGTGTTTAAAAAGGAATTTAAAACTATGGTTTGTATTCTGTAATTTTTGATGAATTTTGTAACTTTTTGGGTGGAATTTATATTAAAAACATTAAATTCTCCCCACAAGCAAAGTAACTGTAACTTATTTACTTTTAGCAGTGAGAAACTAGCGAAAAATTTCATTACTTTTTCGTTACTTTACATGCTGCATTTCACGGACTCATTTGTTGCAGACAGCCTTATTGTGCGTTTGGTTTACATTAATTTATTGTGTGTGGTATTGACATGCCACTCGTATAAAATTTTCACTATCGTATTCGTATTGCTTTCACTGCCAGCAATAGCATTTGCTGTTGATATTTTCGGTATCTTGACGTTTTTCCTATACAACTTGATATTTCTCAAAGTAACTAATTAGTTAATTTTTTTGAGTAACCGTGATAGGGTTACTTTTTAAAAGTAACTTTCCAATCCTTGGTATTTTGCAGGCAGGAGAGAAAGAACATGTTTCCTATCTCTGTTAATGTAATTTTGTGGACTATATGGTGTGAAAAAATACACAACTCTGTTGATTTTCTTTTGCTTTTTCATAAAACTTTCTTAAAATTCAACAATTAACACAAAAAATTTGTGGCTTAGGTTGCTGATGATAAGATAAACTAGTATTATTGAATTCCAAATGAAAATTTTATCATTGAGCACGATGAAAAAAAACTACTCTTTTGTAACTGTTGTTTGTCAACTTTCAAATTGTAGTTTGATTTTATATTCCCACCCATTTGCTATACTGCAAAGAATAATATGACGCTCAAGTTTCTCATTTTGCAATAACTTTCTTTACACTTTTAGTTGCAAAGTTTCATTTCCATTAAAATTATCTAACTCATGAAATAGATCCATTATGTTCAAAAAGAATTATGAAATATGTTATATAGACATTTTTGTTCAATAGGAGATTTAAAAAAATGAATATGTTACATACACTATAATTTCTGGCAAATTCTTGTACATTTGTATAGGTCAACGATTATTCTATGCATTTTTGGGAGTGACAGTGATTCTTCATATATCTGCATTACTGCTTGCGTATTATGGCCGGTCTTGATTTGGTGAATTACCTTTTATAGCCAAGTAGCAAAAACATACTTAATTTAGTAAACATTCAAGTTCAACTTCAAACTCAATATGTATACTATTTCATCTACTGTGTTTACTTTTAAATTAACACCAAAAGTTGCCAAAAAGTATTCCGGCCATGATACACTAGCTGTCAGGGCCGTGTGGTGCTATGATGCAGAGAGGCGGCAGTTAAGTAGGGGGCTGCAAAATTCGAGATTCTAAACTCCATTTTTTTTTAATACTGCGTCCAAAAAATTAACTTAGTACTTACTAAATCTGTGCAAAATAAATACTTCTAAATCTTCAAACGTAGGAAGAAAAAGAGCGGCAATTCTAATGAATATCCGAAATCGTGAGAAGGAAAATAGATCTAATACAGGCCAGGGGGAAAGGCGGGGTTGAGCGGGAATCGGGGTATTAATCCCCATGCGCTTTTTCTGTCGGTTTCTTATCTTCAACAGAGAGAGGGCGGTCTACAAAAAAGCTACTGAGACTGCTTGTTTGGGTTGTGGGAAGATGGACTGGGTTTCACTCACTCAGCCCAATCGTTTACATTTCCAAACTGATGACTATATGTCAGTTAGCGACCCATCTCTGTCAACAAAACCCCCACCCCCAATCCCTTTTTTTTAATGTGGGAAGGCGAAGAAATTTATAGCCTTAGATAAAAGTATAGCACCGCATTTGTACACAACTTGCAACGCAGCACCAAAATACTGGTAGTGTTTCCGGTCTGCAGTCTTTCAGTTATTTTACTATTTGGAGAGCTACATCATAGCAGTTGGTTTTTAAAGGGAAGAGGGTGAGTTTATTTGCATTAAGATATAACAAAACTTACAAGAGTTCGATATGTACTTTGATTTCTTCTGTAAACGTAAGTGTTATGACATTTTACTTTTTTAAAAGTAATAATAGTTGAGTTTAAACTTGGTCCCCGAGCAACAATTTCGACTTGTGTTACAAATATATTCTCAAAACAGTTGCAAAAGATCTAAAGCATTTATATTACATAAAACAATCAGTTAAATGTTTTATATAACAGCTGTTTTAGAAAGTAGAGTTTGCTTATTTTAATTCCATTTAATTAAATTCAATAATTTTGTATCAGATTTATATGAATGTATTTTCTTACTGAAGCGCCCCAAAACGCCCGAGCAACTTAGGATTCGATAATGTTATTCCTATCAAATATTACGAGGAAGCAAAAATACTTCGTAGTGAAAGGGTTAAAGAATATTTTTAATTAAGATTTAGCCATCTTACGAACGAGTAATGTGTAATAAGAAAATAGAATCTCAATTTTAATCACACAACGTCGTTATTAATGCATTTTGTGGTTATATTTGGAAACTCTGCATATTTAAACACAAAGAATTTAGGAAAAAAATATTATTTAGTTTTAAATTTAATATATTGGTAAAATTAAATTTTTTTTAAATGTCATAATGTGATTTAAATTTTTCACAGACCCCTGAGCCACGCAATATCATTGTCCAAAACGATACGCATATCTTAATAAGTTCATTTATAGATAAAAAAAAATAATCCGAGAGCAAAAAAATAATAATAATAATACGAATTCTATTCAAAAATATTTTTGACCAAAATTTCGGATGAAAGACCTGAGACCTCACTGTGCGCTAGCAGTGAAAGATTACAAATTTCGAGAATATTCATTAAAATATCAATTTAACTTTATATTTATAAAAAAATTATTATTTTCTGTCATTATAAAAACCCAACTCTACAAAATATTCATTTTAAATTGAGGATTCTCTGTAAACTTGAATTTTTAAGTCCTTTTATATTTCTTACTTTTATGTGCCCATTGCAATTGTAAAATTACTAACATTTAATTTGATATGTTTAAATAACTTCAATTTAAAAAAACGAAATATCTGCGTTTTCACCCAACAGTTGTGAATAATGTAAAAATGATCAAAAATAGCTTTCATACGTGTGATGGACAGAAAAAATTTCAGTTTTTGAGTTAAAATATAATTTGTATGAAATTTTTTTTAAAAATTAAAGAGCGACATTTTAATGATTTGCATCATGTGAAAAAAACATACCACACGGCCCTGCTAGCTGTTCCATGTCTTCTTCTAACGGTATTTGTAAAGTATATTACTATTTATCATAAAAACTTATGGTCATATATACCTTTTTCTCTTTTTTTTTGCAGGACTCACCCGCCACCATTACTTACTCAACTCCAGATTCTTCCCCACCTTCATCCTCTGACGTCTCTCTATCGCCTGTAGGATTCATAGGCCTCAGTCGCATAGGAAGAATTATTTTAAGAAAACTATTGGAAGCAAATATACCCATAGTTATATTTGATAAGTACCTCGACTCAGTAAGAAGCACTAATGTCACTAAATGCACTTGCCCTGCTGATGTTATACTAAAGTGCAAAATAACTTTTTGTTGTGAACCAGAGGAAAGCTGTTTAGAAATTATGGTTTTTGGCTACCCAAGAGGAGTTCTCCACGGACTTGAGCAGTTACAGAACGAGTTTCAGTCAAGTAATGTTAAGGATCCATCTGAAACGAATAAAGGATTGGTGATGCTTGAGACAATTGATCCTAACTTTTCTGTAAGAATAAATACAGCAATCCGGTCCAGAAATGGTTTATATGTTGAAGCCCCAGTGATTGGCACAATAGAAATGGCCGAAAATAGTTCTTTAAATATCGTTGCTGCTGGTGATCAGTCCATATTCCGTGAATGTGAACGATACTTCAGGTTTTTTGCTAAAAAAACTTTGTTTAGGGGTGAAGAAATCGGCCGTGCTCTGCATTTGAAAGTGGTACACTCTATGATGGTAATTTCTTTACATACGTTTAAATATGTAAAACACAGGGGTTCCCAGCGGGTGGTATGCGGGAAAATTTCAGGTGGTATACGTGAGTGATATGAGCAATATGATGATGTATTTTTGATGCCATTTGCTACAAGTTACTTTTGAGAGTGTGTATTTTCTGAACTCTTGTTCATAAAAAGTAAGCATAGAAAAATAAGAAGTGTTGAAGTGGACTTAAGAGTGAAGATAAGTTCCATTACTCCTAATGTTGATATTTTAATCACATGCAAACAACAACTAGGTTTCCACTAAAGACTATAAAAGTACATTTTATGCGATGATTAATTGTTTGCTAAGTTTTTACTAATTTTTATGTGTATGTTTCAGGTCTATGGATAATAAATACAACTGTAAATTAATACCATTTTATTCTTTTCATTTCTCCTTTTTTATAAGCATTATTTATTAATAATCAAATATCTAAGCATTAAATATAAAGTTTATTCAGGAGGTTAATTAAAAAAGAATTCAAACTATTTTAGAATAGTATATATTATACGCTTATTCAAATATTAAGGTATGGTGGTACACCAAATTTTCTCAAATAGGTAGTCAAGTGGTACACAGGCGCAAAAAGGTTGGGAACCCCTAATGTAAAAGATGAATTTAAAAATTTTTGGGAGTGGCAGTGGTCTTTCTTATTTTCTTCTAACAGTATTTAAAAAGCTGAGCATATTACTATTTATTATGAAAACTAATGTCCAAGGCAGAGGCTACGCGCACGTCCACCGTATACGCATTACTTATACGTCCAAGCAACTGTGCATGCTTGAGGCGGGGCTTACTAGATTCGTGTATGCATTGCACGTACGTCCATTTCCCGTGTTTACATTGTGTGTATGTCCATTTCCTGTGTATATTGCTTGCACTGGTGTAGGATGTATCTCCGAATAGCCGTTTTTATTTACCATGAAACTATTAAAGATATTAAAATATTTTATTGAATTTTCAAATATTTTTTTCAATAACTTGTTTTAATACAAATAGTCATTTTAAAATGCACCATACATATTTATTTGATATTTTATTTGATCAAAACTGAGTAAAATGGGCACCTTCATACTCTTTTATCCATGATGAAAGCTCTGAGTAACTTGAAAGCGTTTTACCACTTTTACCTTACCTTCAATAAGTAAGCCTAACTGTAGGCATGAGCAGCAACAATTCTCTTTCACCGCCTATCTAACCATATACCCATGCGCAGTTACTTGGAAGTATATGTAATGCGTATACGGTGGACGTACGCGTAGCAAATTCAAATGTCAAACATACTTTTGTTATTGTAGGACCCACCCATCTGCAGCACTTCCTCAACTCCTGATTCTTCCTCACATTCACCCTCTGATGCCTCTCCACGGCCTGTAGGATTCATAGGCCTCAGTCCCATTGGAAGAATTATTGCAGAAAAACTATTGGATGCAAATATACCAATAGTTGTATTTGATAAACACCTCAATTCAGTAACAAGTGCTAAAATCACTATGTGTGCTTGCCCTGCTGAAGTTATATTGAAGTGTAAAATAACTTTTTGTTGTGAACCAGAAGAGAGGTATCTGGAGATTATGGTTTTTGGCTACCCAAAGGGAGTTCTGCATTCACTTGATGCGTTACAGTTGGAATCTGAGTTACAGGATGTTAGGAATTCATCTGAAATGCATAAAGGATTTGTGTTGCTCGAGACAATTAATCCAGACTTTTCTGTAAGAATAAACTCAGCAATCCGGTCCAGAAATGGTTTTTATGTTGAAGCACCTGTGATTGGCACGATAGAAATGGCCAAAAATAATTCTTTAAAAATTATTGCTACTGGTAATCATTCCATATTCCGTGAATGTGAACAATACTTCAGGTTTTTTGCTAAGAAAACTTTGTATAAGGGTGAAGAAATCGGCCGTGCTCTGCATTTGAAAGGGCTACACTCTATTATGGAGGGTACCATGAATGGAGCTCAAAAAGAAATTCTAACGTTGGCCCAAAAGAAAAATCTTTCGGCAGATCATTTCTTAAAAATGCTTGATTTTTCCATAATAAACTGTCCCACTTTAATGGAGAAAGCGCATGCTTTCTTTCAAAATAAGGAAGAAAATTCTTCTGACATTAAGGCGCTTCAAAGGGACTTAGATACTTTAGGTATAGATAGCCAAAATGCTCCCTTGCAAGCTACTTTTCTGAGAATCTTTACTTTTCTCCAATAAAAAATGAACAAGCTGATGCATTGGAATCTGCTTGAATGACAAAAGTGTGTGACCTGAGTTTAAACAACTAAGTATGATTTGTAAACAGAATGATGAAATTAAAAAATTTCATTCTGTCTACTTATTATGTTGCTACTAGGAAGACCAGTTATGGCTACATCTCAAACGTTTAAAGTTATACTACATGATGTTTGGTATTCATACTCATTAAAATGCTGTATATTTTAAAGATTTTTAACATTGCAATGCTAGTTTTATATCTATTATAATGCTATTTTTTCTCTAATCATAGTAAGAAAATTCCAACAAAAACTGCTTGCGGAGAGGCTGGACATTAAATTTTTCATGAATATAATATCCTTTAAGTGGTTTTAAATTTGGGGCATGTTGCCTATATACTGCCGCTGCAGGGAAGAAGACTGTCTGCAATTTTGGAGATAGTCTTCTGGTTTTTGGTTTTTAAAGTCATCATTTTTGTCAATTTTGGTTTTTTGAGTCATAATCATTCAATAGGCATAATAAGAGACTATCTATCTTACTCTACTGAAAGCCGGTCAATTTCAGCATTTGTTGTTTTACTTTGGAGTTTGATGAAACAAGTTTTCTTCATTTTCTCAAAGCTCAATTTTGCAGATGCAGTCTTTTTAATCTTACAGCAACAGATAGCCCCCTTGTGTGACGATATACCAACAAAATCATTCCTCTGACTCTCAGATACTGTTCTATGAGTATTTAACATTTTTAGTCCCAATGACAATTTGGCATCATCATTTTAGATTTTTTTTTTCTGATCGCCTATAGCCATTTATGATATCAAAAAGGACATCATTCGATTCTTCAAAAGTTTTCTCTATTCGAAAATATTTTTTATTAATCCCAATAGATGTAATAATATATACCAATAGACTATTATTTTTTTAAAAATTAAGATCAGAAAAATGATAATGTCAAATGGCATCACTTGGACTGAAAGGGTTGATTTCAATAATTTGAACTTAAACCTTAGAACCTTAGAACCTTTTTAAACTTTACTGCAAAGACAACCTTTCAAACTGTAATAGACAATATCATTTCCACAACTAAATAAAGATTTATTGTTTTGATATTAAATTAAACTTGTATTTTCTTTAAGTAGTAAAATTTTAAGCTAAGAAAAATGAATGCATAGATACAGTGTGACGATAATCCAATAGTCGGGATACCCTTCAAATGTCCATTTATCATAATCAGAGACTATTCTCTATTGCCTATGTTCCATAAACAAACTGTTATAATCTAGTTTTAAAGAAGGTTTTTTTTTAATGTTCAGTAGTGATCCAAAGCTTAATATCAGCAGCTTAATATCGACACATTTTGAAAATAACCTTAACTGGAATCACAATTAAATAGAAAAATTAGTATCGAATTAAAACTTTTTAAAAAGAAATCTCATTTTAAGAGATGTCTTTGGCCATGAGAATTCTAAAATTGAGTTTTACGTTAAAACGTTTTTGAAAAATATATATAAGATGCAATGTAAAATAAAACATTTTTTAAAACTTCACCTTAGCTTTCATAGTTTGTTTCATATTTATCAGGGCTTCAGTTTCCAGTTTTTAAGTTTCTAATCGAGATTAGATTTCTTATTAACGATCTTATACTCTTTTCCAGCGATGGTCTGTTTTTTTTTAATAAAAAAATCTATCGAATTGCGTGGTCCCCATAAAATTATCGCTGTTGATTTGACTTAGTTTTTTCGGAGCCAAAGGACTCCAACCCAAGTTATTTAAATAAAGGGTAATTCCATGTATCTATAGTGTAAGTCACAATTTAAGAGGAGAATAAAAGCTTTTTTAAATTTGAAAAATAAGTCAAATTAAATAAAGCAAGTTACAATTACTCTAAAGCTTTCAAGTTATCAGAGTAGTCAATGGCTTTTGTAGAGCATCATCTTTTTTCGCACCGGATATTTTAAATTTATTCTTTTTTAACAGATTTAATATTTTTTTTATCTAAGTTATAGGGAAAAAATGAAGAAAAATAAGAGTAAACTTGAAATTTTATTTGATGGAACGTTACCAAACTATATTTTTTCCTTTCTAAAAAATTAAATCTTAAACTCTCATTCTTTTAATGATATAGAATAAGAAAAAATGAAAAAATAGAGTCAACTCATACTTCTATATCATAATCGTCATCAAAATACTTTTTCATTCCAAAAATTTATTCCTTAAACTCCTTTCTTTATTCTTTTAATTAAAATATATATAAAAAATAGTAAACACAAAATTTCATCATGTATACTAACTTCAATAAAATACCTTAGACTATTTTTTTTTTATTTTGTAGGGTGGGTTGGGGGTTAGGTTAGTTTTGAGTTGTCGTTGCACTTGAGCTACACGAGGACTATTGGCGACGGGCACCGTATTTTAGAGCCACAGTCAAGTGACAAGCCGACACCTGAGTAGGCGCCCAACGCAACCGTTAAGGGTGACGTCGTTCGCAGCGTTGAACTATGAAGGATATTTAAACATGCACTTCCTCTACACGTGGTATTATTCGTCGGACATTTTTGGCTATACGGGCCGTTTATAGGTCGGCAGTTGTTTTGGCGATGCCCGAACCTGGGATCTTTTGCATGCCAGGCGAAAGCCTAACCGACGGGCTCCCCAGCCCCGGGTGGGTTGAGACTCACCGGTGCAGAATGACACGTGGTGCGAACAAAAAATATACTTCTTAACCTTTGTACAGGGTGTTTCATAATTGACCGGAATAGGAATTGATGCAATTCCGAAATATTGAGCCGGCCCCTCCGAAAAATAGTAAAAAGCCAATTGATCACGGGTTTTGGTCGTGGTTGCATACTTGAACTAGGGCAGCACGAGAATGTGGTTGACGAAGGGATGCATTTGTTTTGAGTTCGGTTTGGTTGAATCGACATATTGCCTAGTAATTTTACAATTTGCAGATTCTGTTACATCACAGTTCCTAAAACAGCTAAAAATGATTAATAACTACGAAAATGGAATTTTTGTGTTTGGATTTCGATTTAAATAATTTGGTGTGTTTCAAATTCGAGCTGGATGTTTGAAAATTGGAAGGAGCTAAACGTTTTGCGATAGAAGTGTACAGTTTGTCGAAATGTGCATGTGTTGGGACCAATTAGTTCCATAGTAGGGTAGAGACTGAACCTACCAATCGCACCATCTACCAACACGGAGACAATTTAGGGTGTCATGTGGGGATCGATGGCCGAGGGGTTTGGATCGCAGGCCATATCGCTAGCAGTCCGCGCGCTGTAAAGGGTACTACCCAATTTGTTTTTCAAAATTAAATTAAAGGGTGATATAAAGTTTAGCTTTCACATTTAGAACAAAAGAGGCAATTTTACCCATCTACTTTACTTATTGCAAATGATATATAAAAGTACTAGCTTTATAAACCCGGCGTTGCACGGGTGTACCCTTAATAACGGATATTTTTTTTATGTAAACAATTATTTTATACCAATTGATCCCTTCCCCACTGGCCAGTACTCCATCGGTAAATTATAATCGCTATTCAAGTGACACCTACGACATAAAAAGAATATTTTAATAAAATTTGGTAGCTGTACCTTCAGTAATTTTGGCTAGGCGTTGAGTGAGTCAATCAGTGAGTTAGGACTTTGCCTTTTATGTATATAAATTGAATTTAAGAAAGAAAATCCATAAAAATTGCTTATTTATAACACTTAAAATTGAACTAAAAGCTGTGCTAAATGATTTTTGTCTAAGATATATAAATAAATCTTGTGTGGAAAATGGGCTCTAAGTAACAATTTTTTGTAAAAAAACGACTTTTCCACATTTTTTATCGAAAAAATAAGAACAAATGTCAAAAAAATATTTCTATCTCCACTTTTTGTCAAATACTAATTATACTTCTGATTGAAAATCAAAATGTCGTGCTTGTAAAATAAATAAACTACAGCTTGGCAACTTGGCTCAATATGACATGAACATTTGGCTTCAACAAAACAGAACCATGACGTCAGTGTAGCGAACAGTCACCAGATTCACCTGATTGGCTGATGGGAAAAGTGTCGCGAGGAGTCGGGGAATATTTAAATCGCCTTTCTGCTGAAAGCGTGTGCTTTTCATTAATCTCCAGCTTGCTGTGAAGATATGGTTTATTCTTTAGAGGAGAGGATTTTTTTGGTGTTGGAATTTCACCGCCTAGAACACAATGTTAATGCAACAAAACGGAGTTTCAAAAAGAAGTTTAATGTTACCAAAGGACCAAAATTCGACACAATAAGGATGCTGTTTGAAAAATTTCAACGAACTGGGAACGTGAATGATGAGAGAGCTGGATTTGTCGGGAGAAGATTTTCGCAAACAACCACTGCTAATGCTCAGCTGGTGGAAACAGTAATACGAAAGCAGCCTTGTATATCCGTCCGCCGTGTTGCAACTACGGTTCAAATCAAGCCAACGTCGACGTATCGTCTCATGCGGCAGGGCTTGCACATGTTTCCATACAGAATTCAAACTCGGCAACCTCTCACCGCTGCTTCAATTAATTCACGGGAGACATTCGCTAACGATATGGTGCAAATGATTGATGTTGGTGATATAAATGTAGACAACATTTGGTTTTCGGATGAAGCCTACTTTCAGCTGGATGGCTACGTTAATAAACAGAACTGGCGCATATGGGGAACAGAAAACCCCCATGTTGCAGTTCCATCATCTCTGCATCCACCAAAAGTAATGGTTTGGGCCGCCAATTCGTCCAAAGGACTCATTGGCCCCTTTTTCAGAACCGGAACTATTACTGCCCTCCGCTACCTAGAGATTCTTCGTGAATTTGTGGCGATTCAAAATGCCTTAGATGACGCTGAAAGCACTTCGTGGTTCATGCAAGACGGTGCCCGACCCCATCGCACGGCCGACGTGTTTAATTTCTTGAGCGAACATTTCAATAACCGTGTGATTGCATTGGACTATCCCACACATACAGGAAGTGGTATGGATTGGCCTCCTCTTTCACCAGACTTGACCCCCTGTGATTTCTTTCTGTGGGGATATTTAAAAGATCAAGTGTACCGTCGCAATCCCGAAACAATTGAGGAACTAAAGCAATACATCTCTGCTGCATGTGACGCCATCCCACCAGAAATTTTCAAACAGGCGGCCGGTAATTTTGCTCTAAGACTGCGTCACGTTATTGCTGCTAATGGCGGATATGTAGAAAATATCGTAGTATGAGTAAACACATAATTTCACCCACCCTATATTTTCGTTTGTTTTCAACTTTATTTGCAAACACATGAACAAATTTTTGAAGGGTCGATTCTTTTTTAGGATCGATTTATAAAAAACAATAGCAGAACCACTACACATACATGCACCGTTAAGCCATACAAACCCTCCTTCTTTGTGCTGTTTACTATTTTTTTCCTTTTATTAATATAAATAAGCAGGTGCCCGGATGTTGTAATGGTTTGGATCGCAGACAATTACGCTAGCAGTCTGCGCGCTGTAACGGGTGCGATTCCCGCCTTCGCCCTGGGTGTACTTCCTTTCTCTGTCAGTAATAAGTCCTTCTGTGGTTGTCTTACTTGACGAAATCTTATAAGCGGGTGCCTCTGGAGCTGCTGGGTCCGGGTTCGAATCCCGTTCAGGCATGGATGTTTGTGTTTGTCGAGTATATGCGGAGTACGTGCTCGTAAAATCTGTTGGGTCCGAAAGTCCTGTGGGCGGTCATTGCGCAGTTCACCATGGGTACAGGTCAATGGAGAAAATTTCCCTACCCTTCGGGGACATGTCTAAATTGCGGAGGTGGCGACAGATGGCAACATCTGTCATAAGTGTTTGTGTGTGTCTTGTGCTGTCCTACTTGACGATGGTTTATAAGCGGGTCCTTGCGACCAAGCACACAAGCCTGAAAATATATGTCCACCAACCAACCAACCAATAAGCGGGTCTCTGATCATGCACACAAGCCGGAATATATATGTACATACCTACCCAGCATAAATATGAAAAATACAATAATTGTTATGTTTAAACTGATGGTCAACATCAAGTTTTTTTTAACAATAATGCAACAACCTATCAAAATGAACAGCATCCTAATTTTTTTTTTTTGAAAACTAGTTGAACCTGTAATTTTTATCAGATGTAAATTCAAACAAACCAAACTAAAAGTACTACATTCTTGTGTAGCTCCAGTGCAAGATTTCATGCACGACCGAAAGGGCGGCCAATTAGTTAGCCGTTTTTCATTGGCGGGGGCCGGGTAAATATTTAGGAATTGCGTCCTATACTATTCCGGTCAATTATGGAACACCCTGTATCATCCCCTTTCAAATAGGAATGGGGACTCATTGTGCATTGAAGTTCATTATGAATTTAATAATTGTGCGTTTGGTTATTGTGCTTGTGTTACGCCGTTCCATATCAAGTTTCGGAGCGGTGACTTCCATAATGAGTATTGAATGTGCATCATTTGTAGCGTTACCTTTTAATGAGGAAACCTTACCTTTAATGAATTTTGATGGTCGAGGGTGAGCTATTATTCAGGTAAAAGCGTATTTATTGAGTTATTATGAGTAATAAAGAAAAAATATTCATTTTATTTGTAAATGGGATTTTTATTTTCTGCACCTTGTGCAAGTAATGCCGCCAACCCGAACATGTGTTTTACTCTTAGAGTAAAACACATACTCTTCAGAATCAATCGTGACTAGACCATGGTTCTAAATAACGAGACGTACTTGAATGTGTTAAAGTGTCTCGGGGAGGATAGAAGCAGACAGCTTTAAACATGTAAACAACCAAGTTTCAGAAATGCTACCTATGCCTTAACCCCCCCCCCCCCCCCCCTTTTTTTTTATCAAAAAAGAGGTGTCACCTGACTGTGGTTCTAAAATACGACGCCCATCGCCAATAGCCCTCGTGTAGCTCTAGTGCGACGATAATTCAAGCCTAACCTAACCTCAAAAAAGAGGAAGCACACAATCGTAATTAAATCCACCTAAATCTTATACATCTCAAATGACTTTTAAAAAGCATTTAACAAACTACGGCAGATATTTGCATAAATTTTCGTAATCGTAAATAATATAAATCGGGTAATTTAATTAATTTTGAACTTAGTCTCCATAATTATTTATTTTGGAAAAGTAAATTTTGGTTACATTATATAGTAGGCAAACACATGGACGTAAATCCAAGTGTACTTTAAAAAAAAATAAGTATACAACGATACTGGCATTTTAAAAAATCGTAGTTTACTTCCAGTTAATCGAAATTAAAACACGATTGCATAATATAGTATCAAATAAAATCACACTTGCGTAAAGTTTTAAGTTTTACAACTAAAAGAGTCAAAAGAATGAAGGGAAAAGGTTCTTTAATCCTCAATTTTAGAAAACTGATTCAAATTGATTTCTTCATCTTGGCGATTCCCCGAACGGCATAGTTCCAGTGGTTAATTTCCGGTCACTCGGAACAACATTGCCAAGGGAATTAAAATCTCTTAACAAAAGGATGGACAGTGGTGCTATACATAAAATCAATGACGACCTACTTAAACATTTCGTTTAAGTTTAAAGCGTTTGTTTGATAAGTGTATTTATTGTTTCCCCCAACTTAGACTTTTAAATCAACTTTTTACTCAAAAGAGTTTTGTGACTTTTTTAAAAAACCGCGCTGTATACTACTTTAAATTTTGTTGTAAATTGGTGTAACATTACTGGATAAATCTGGTAGAAACTAGCTTTATCCTTTAAAGAAATGGTAGATTGATTCTTAGTATATAAGAAGTAAAAAGAATTAGAAAAGATAAGTTCAATAGTGGGTGCACAAATGCCACTGTACTAACATTAACTACTTAAAAAATCAATTTAATTGTGATTTGTACACTCTCAAAAGTACTTCCTTCAATTTGTGGAAACTTTACCGGCCATTCAATCGTGATTTTTATTGTACACTCTTAAAAGTACTTCCTTCAATTTGTGGAAACTTTACTGGCCATTTAATCGTGATTTTTATTGTACACTCTCAAAAGTACTTCCTTCAATTTGTGGAAACTTTACCGGCCATTTAATCGTGATTTTTATTGTACACTCTCAAAAGTACTTCCTTCAATTTGTGGAAACTTTACCGGCAGTTTTTCTGCTTAAGTATTTTCATAATTTACGGCCTTCGGTTTCTGACGAATGTGCAACCACATGCACGATCTCTTCAGAACCACAAACGATACGTCAAAAAAAAAAAAAAAAAAAAAAAAGGAAATTTGACACAAAAAAAATTATTTGTGAAAATGAGGGGAAATAAAGTGTAATAAGTTTTTCTGGCAGCACGTGCTGTTTCCAGCTTTATTGAGAATATAACACGATAATTTGTGCAGTTTAGAAAATTCAAATTATAAAATAGAGGTGACACGAATCCAATGGTAATATTTAGCTTTGAAAAAAGTGCGAAAAACGGCATAAGGTCACAATTTTACACAAGGGTCATATTCACCACAACTTATCCATATTTTTTCTGTATAAATTATGGTTATTTTAATTATGCTATTTTTGTCCTACTTTAAGAAGCATTTTTGAAAATTTTGGCAAAATAGTAATTTTACAATTTACTTTATACTTTTAAGAAAGTAAATGTAATTTTAAACGTTAAAATTTTTTACACTTTTTACATTTACAATATACAAACTTAAGGTAGGCGAATACCCAAAATTCTAAAATTTTTACTATTACTTTAATCTTTTCCAAATTTGGCAAAGTGATTTCAAATAAAATGAACAATGCTTTTTAGGCAATTTTTTATTTAAAATAAATGATTTATTTTGAACAATGTTTTTCAACTAAAAAAAGGGTTTCAGCTAACACTTCTAGTATAAAAAATTTAACATTAATTAACCTGAATTTTTTTACAGATGCTATTTCAATATATATCTGTGCTATAAGCCTCTAACATCTGGTGTAAATAAAGTAGTTTTTTTTTAAATGTCCAAGTGTAAGTTAATCGAAAAAAATCTTTTTTCTTGGTTAATTCATAACATTTCTCTTAACTTCTTATCTTGTAATTTGTATGTAACTCTAGAGGGTCATTGCATGTATCAGTTCAAAACAAAGAATTTAACACATATTAGTGTTTGTGAGAAAAAAAAAGTAATGTTGTAGACTTGTTAGCGAAAACGTCTTTTTTCAGTTGAAAAACACCGTTTAAAATAAATAAATTATGTTTAAATAGAAAAAAAAAGGCCTAAATAGCATTGTTCATTATATTTGAAATCACTATGCAAAATGTGGAAAAGATTAAAGTAATAGTAAAAATTTTAGAATTTTGGGCATTCGCCCACCTTAAAATTACTTGATTCCTTAAAAAAAAAATTGTATTCTTATTAAAAAAAATTTAAAATTTTTGTGGCCCTAGCTTTTATTTGAATTATTTAATATTAATAAGGTATTTTAACTTTTTTTTACCCAATATCTAAGCCACGGTGATTTTATTTGGTTATTCTGAAGTAAAAAATATTTATTTAATATAAAATTAATAATAACTATAAATTATCTTCCTATTTTCTATCAAGCGACGAAAACTGTTAAAATTCTAAATGTCTACACAACCCCTTATACAAAATTCTCCGTACGATGTGAGGGTGTACCTTCCCTCAAGTGGGGTAGGGGGGGGGGGCAGTAAAAGGATCGTATTACAGACGACAGTTGACTGCCAAGTGCCCCCACCCACCCCTCCTTGACTTGTAATCTGATCCCAGCCGCCCCCCCCCCTTCCCCGCTTTAAAACGAAGCTCTTGAAATGAACCGGAAGCGACCTCTGCCCCATGACTGTAATTACTGTGGCATGCATGGAAAAATCCTTATGTGTTTTGGAGATGTTTATTAATTTGACGAATTTTGTGTCAAAACGTAGAGATAAAAGTTTGTGATCAAAATCTCCATGCGTAAGTTAACCTATAGCACAACTTAACCACTTTTTTTAAAAATTCTTTTGCACAACTTTACCACTTTTTTTTTAAAAAAAAATTCTTCTGCACAGCTTAACTTCTTTTTTAAACAAAATTCTTTTGCACAATTTAACCACATTTTTTTTAAAATTCTTTTGGACAACTTAACAATTTTTTGGTTTATTTCTTTTGCACAACTTAACCACTTTTTAGTTATTTCTTTTGCACAACTTCAACTAGCACCCTCACACAACCATTCAAAGATAAAAGGTGTTTTGTTTTGATATCAATGTCCACTATTACCACAATCACTCTTCAGTGGTTTTAATGGGTATATTAGTTATAATATTGTGTTAATTTCAAAATGTAGTTCAATATTGTGTTAATTTCAAACTTTTAGAAATCGTCCCATCGAAATTAGTATTTTTCAAGCTTTTTTTATGGTGGCGAAATTCCTTTGAAAAGCGATACTATTTAAATCATTGTATGTAAATTGTTAAATGAATTTTTCGTTCGAATCTTTTGTAAGACAATTAAAAAATATTGTTTTGCATCTCGTGATTTAGTATTATTATTTAGTATTATTATTTTTTTTTTTTACTATTTCATTATAATGATTGATAACAATTATTTTATTAGTATTTATTATAATTTATTTTGCTACATTTTTTTAACTCTCTCTCTCTCTCTTGCCTCAAAAAATGTTCATAACAGTAAAAACCTCTTTAATTCCTTAGCGATCGAATTAAAAAGTTTGTTTTCAAATTAGCCAGTCATTTAGCGCATTAATATTTTCATGCTAGAAGAACAGCTAGCCTCTTGACATCCCCTCTCGATTTTTGAAGAAAGAAAAGCAGGTGCGGAGGTGTTGAGTTTCCTCCCCTCGTTCCCGTTACAGTTGCGGCATAACTGCACTTGACAACCGACATTTGAGACGGGGGCGAAGGCTTAGGGTTGCTATGAATTCCACGGAGAAATCTTCCATGTGTTTCATTCATTTTTCATCTCTCTCTCTCCCTCCAAAAGATACCTTGCAAATGATAATGTCGGATAAATAGTGTGAAAAGAACGCTTAAAAGATTGCTATCGAAGACAAATTGGAATTATTAATGTTTCGCCAGCGTTCTTTTACGGCTTATAACTTCTTTTTTTTTTTTTTTTTAATTCAGGGTTGTTTTGGAACTTAAAACATTGCAAGAAAAGCCATTCATTAAAAATTATTAAGTTGAAGTTTAAATGTGAGAATTCTTGGTCATTCTATATTCGATATAAAGAGCAGTCATTTATTTTTTAAGCACAAGAAATCGTTATGCCAAAATAGTTTAATTACGACAAAACAATAATGTACGACAAAATTTTAAGAAGAAAAAATAGTTAGAAACTCAGAAAAAGCGTATAAAAGATATTTTTAATTTCAATAAAATTTGTGTAACTATTTATGTAATAAGATATATAATTGCAGCATACTTATACAATAACTGAATCATAAATAAATGTTTGCTGCATAATTTTCTAATTGAATGGCATAGGCTTGTTTTTCCTTTTCGAAATTCGATTCATATCCGTGATGTTGTTTTAAATTACCGTTTTTAAAGTAATATGAGAAATTAGAAATATTTAATAAAAATAAAACTAGATTAGTCTCTGCTAGAAAAGGTATATCTTTGTATAAATATTGATAAAAACTTGAACAAAATTGCTTACTCTTTGTATATTAATGCAGGTTTTAAGAGATATGAATGCTACGATCTCCAAAGTCTGCGTCTGATGGAGAAAAAAAATTGACACCTTAAAGTATATCTGTATCTTTCACTAGATATTAAAACCAGACGCATGGGAAATTTTAAATTATCCAATCACTCTGCACTGACCACCGATAAACAGTGTTGATTAAGTTATTGGCGAAATAATTTAGTAAGTGGTGATGTAAGCTAAGGTGTTGCAGAAATTTTTTGAAAACAAATTTTAACTATTATACTGTTTCTTCACTCTTAAAATAAAAGAGTGAAATCCATTCCAGTTGGAGAAGTGCATTTTCGACACCCTAAAGGCATGCATATTTACTCAGACTGAGTTAAAATCACTCGTTTGGAGTGATCCTGTCGGAGGTTTAACACACAAAGGATCCACTCCAAAAGGAGAAGTGCATTTTCCAGTATGGAGGAGTGAAATCCACTCAGACTGAGTTAAATTAGGAGTGTTTGTTTTAAGAGTGTTGATTGCGACATTTTTTTTTTGTCTACTAAGGCCAAAAAGAAGAGAACATTAAAAAAAATCTTAATTGCGTCAAAATAAAACTTTTGTATTTTAAATCTTTGTTCAACTGCCAAAATAACATCTTTTCTATTCAAAAGTTAATAAATAGTTAAATCAACATATAAATATGTAGTTGTATTAAAAGTTAGATAAAAAATAACCCCTTATTAGTATCCAATAACTCTAATAAAATGTACACTCTAAAACAAACGAGCGATTTTAATTCAGTCTGAGTTAATTTTCACTCTTTCCAGTGTTAAAAAAGCAGTTATCTTATAGGAGTGGATTTCACTCTTTTGTTTAGTTAAACCTTCGACAGGACCTCCACCACAGTCCCTTACGCTTTGAAATTTAAACTGCGGACAAGTGGCGCAGATGACACCAGAGTTTTCAAACAATGAAAATTCGAGCTATTTTAAAATACCAAAAGTTGGGTGTTGTAAAGAGTTAGGTGTATGTAAGTTGTATCAAATATTTTTTCTTCTAATAAATATCATTCGTATACACTCTTAAAACAAACGAGCTATTTTCCCTAAGTCTGAGTTAATTTTCACTCCTTTCCAGTGGGGCAATTTTATAATTTATTTGCAATTGAAGGCAATATTTGTTAAATTTAAGTATTCGAATCCATTGCAACTTATCATATTTCCATTTGATGTCATAATCACTGATTGACAGTCACATATGAAAGTGAAAATCTGTTATCACATTTGATTAAACCGAAATCAGTCATTCAAAGTATAACCAACCAAGATAAAAGAGAACAGCGGCTAGCATGTCGCTATAAAAGTTTCAGGAATAACAAAAAGTTTTCAACGTAAACTGTTAAACCCTTATTAAAATTGATTACAATGTAACAATTTTTAAAATGTATCTTTCAACCCCTCTTCGTTCATATCGAGAGTTGAAATAAAAAAAATAATTTATGTCTAGTCAGACAAATTCACGATGTAAGAAGCGATAACAATTTTACCACCAAAATACGTCTCAAGGCCTGGGCAACATTTTGACCTCCGTTTCGATATTTTTTGATTTCTTCTCGCCCAAATTGTAACGTTATTTGCATGAGACATTTTTTATCAGCTGATTAGTCCAGCCATAATTGAAGTGTTTGGGTGGAATGTCTGAGTAAAATTTAAATCGGTGCTTTTCAAGTGCTTCTTGTTTATAATACCCTGACCCGGAGGACCTTAGGAAACTGATACCGAGATTAATTTACTTGTTGCAAGGGTTTTCAACAAGTTAAAAACATGGTTATTTGGTTACTATTTTGTTTTATCGTTTCTATAACTAACCAATTGCACCCCTCAATGAATAAGTGGCTAACTAATCTGCAACCATCTTATAAGGTTAGAGTGTTATTATTCAGAAGTGTTATTTATAAGTGATGGTGTTATAAACAATTTACAGGGATAGGTAAGGTAATACCGAGAAGCAGAAGTTAAGATCAAGGCTAGATTTGAGTTTTAAAAATCAAAATTGATTTACATAACGTATTCGTACATTTAAATAAGTATGGCTACTTTAAAAACGTTGAGTGGTATGGAATACACAAATTCCTTCTAGTAACTTTATAATCGTATTAGAGGAAATTCAAAATTTACACTCTTAAAACAAAAGAGTGAAATCCACTCCAGTTGGAGAAGTGCATTTTCGACACCCTAAAGGCATGCATATTTTCTCAGACTGAGTTAAAATCACTCGTTTAACACACAAAGGATCCACTCGAAAAGGAGAAGTGCATTTTCCAGTCTGGAGGAGTGAAATCCACTCAGACTGAGTTAAATTAGGAGTGTTTGTTTTAAGAGTGTACACTGTTAAAAAAAGCCTGAATTTTACGTGCATATTTCTGTGATTATTTTCGGGAATTTACGGAAAGATTGCGTTTCTTCAACAAACAGACGGTTTGTCTGAAATAAACATATCGTTTCCGTTTTTCTTAAACGCTTGACAAGCGAAAACGGAAAAACACCGTATTTCTGCGTGCAGAATTTCACTTAAGACCCGTATTAACGTAATTTATCCATATAACCTCGCACCCAACAGCTTTTAGCCTCGACACATCCGCCGACCGACTCAGCCACGATATTTTTTGTTTGTTTGTTTTGACCACATCTGAAGCAAGAAAGATAAATATGCAGGTATATGTTCATTTCTTTTAATAAAATTAGATTTTATTTAAAGATTATATTTTCTATCTTTCTTTTCTATATATAGATTTATAGAATCCAGTTCTTGTCTCTTTCTTATTTGTTTCTGTAATCTTTATAGTCCTATAATTGACCGTGGGATGATTCCTGAAATTAATAATTCCGTTTGTTTACCAACACACTTAACTAAGTAAATTTAATTTAAAAGTTTGAAAAAGCTGTCAAATTTATGAAATAAACAATGTTCACCTACAAACAAGTGCACATTATTTAAAAAAATAATGAAATGATTTGAAATTATTACATTTAAATTCGATTGAAAAGCAATTGTCCTCGTGTAGCTCTAGTGCGACGATAATTCAGAACCTAACCTAACCTCGATTGAAAAGCACGGTTACGCTATCGCTATCAGCATAGGATGGTTTATTTTAAAAACTATGCAAGTATACATAACGTAAAGTTTCTCTTTAATAAATAATACTCTTTTGTTTAATTTAACGAATTAATTAGTGATTACGGATGTATGCAGATCACATGCTTTGATTCGATTCTGATGTTACATACACTATTGTCAATGCTCTTTGTTTTGAAAAATCTGCACTAAGAAAAACACAATTTCCAATTAAATGCAAATTTTCTAACGAATTCAAAATTTAGGAATTGCAAATGTCCGCAGAACGCTATTTTAGTGTTCATTTAGATATAGCTGCTAAGTGATATCTCATTTTCGGCCCACCGTCTACAACTACAGCAATAATTATTAGCTTTTACTAGAATACTAATTATAAGATTGCATTTTATTACTAAATGCCATATAAAATTGTATTTTATTACTAAATACTTTTATAAAATTGTATTTTTAATTTTGATATATATTATTCAAGAACTCTTCGGTTCTGTTTCTACCCCCTAATATTTAAAAATATTTTCAGTGTTCCAATTCTCAAATTTGTATTGTAAGATATGTATAAATCAATTCATTAAAGGTACTCTAAGATTCATACCTTGTCTTCCCCATCCCCCCTCTTCACAAAAAAAGAGAAAAAGCGTTTTTAACTCTGATATTAAATTATTACGGTGCAGATACTATGGAAGACTTGCTCGAAAAAAAGCCTAAATTCAACAAATTGTTTAATTTTAGAAGGCTTAAGAAGATTTTGTCTGATTAACGCCTGATTACCACTTGCCTCTTTACATTAGATCTACTTATTCAAAATTGGATTTGTATAGATTAATATATTATTTTTTTTAGGTGCTTGTTTATCATAAATCTCCAAAGAGGGTCGAAAGTTCAGAAAAAGAAGAAAACTAAATCTGTAGTTCCTGCACAAATTTTTAAATTAGTTGAGGATTTGAAATACCATAACAGTCCTTTTCAATTATGAAAGAAAAATAAAACTTGATTATATTCTGTAATTCTTTTGTTATTCACATATTGTTAAATTGTATCAGTGGTGTATCCAGGATGGGGGGGGGGGGGGAGGATAATAACTCTCGTCCCCATATACTAAAATTTTTTTTACTATCAGTGACTATACAAATTCATGTATGTTTTCCACAAATGAAGACACTTGCAAATTTATTGTTTTTGACTACAAAGGTTATGTCTTAACGAGTCTCTCTGTTTAGGGGTGTTCAACCCCTAAGACACCCGACTCATTATCCCCTACCGATGATTTTGCCCTGGATATGCTAACTGTAAAGTACGACACCATTTAGCCACAGAACAATACTAAATATATACTTTGTAAAAAAATATGACAGAAAAATTATCAAAATTCTTAAAAATTTTCTGCCACATTAAAATTGTTTTAAATACATGAAGAGTGGATATTTTTAATTTTCAAAAATGTGAACAATGTCCTTTTTATTCAGATAATATACCAAATATGGTTAAAAATTATCAAAGGATTAGAATGTACTAGTTTTGAATGGATTTAAGGTTAAAGTATGAAGACATTATATGCTTACGTTTTATATAGCAAACAGGATGCGTGTTTAAAATTCCCTATGCTTAACTTATATTTATAACACCACATATAAATGGATATATTTAGAATGATTGATCTTTAAGTAGTATATAGAAACAAAATTGACAAGAAAAAAGCAAAAATGTCTTGGAATTAACTAGAAAATACTATTAAGTTTTCTGAATTTAAGAGAGAAATGCCAATTTGAAATTCATGAAATTAACATTAAACAGCTAAATGGAAAATCCTGAAATTAACTGAGAAATTCCGAAATGGAAGATCCTGAAATTAACGAAGAAATTCCGAAATGGAAGTTCCTGAAAATAACGGAAAAATTCCAAAACGGAAGATTCTGAAATTAACGGAAAAATCCCGGCAACTTGCTGCCAGTAGTTTTTCCGTTAATTCAGGAAATTTTTTTTAACAGTGTATAAGTTTTTTACTTGTAACAATTTTTTTAATTTTTTTTATTGAGTTAAAATATTACCTATTTATTTTTAACCCCACACATAGAAGTTTTATTTTAGAACCTTTATAGTCATCTTTCAATGCCTAACTGTTATACGAATTTTATTCGCTACGAAAATTGCACAAAAAATATTCGCTTCAATTTTTTTTTATTCCCTATAAGTTGTTGTAAAATAACTCCTCTATTTTTCTTCTTAGCTTAATAATGAGAACCTTTTTCGAAAATAACTTTTAGTAGATAGTAATACTGTAGTTTAATTTTTATTAATGGGATTTAACTTAAAATTAACTGAACAATAATAATATTTTAACGTGACCAAACAAGTTATTTTCATTTTAATAAAAAATTAATTTAAAAAAAAAACTATTACTTTGCATGTGTGTATTCCAAATGTCCCACTGGGTTTTTGACATCAAAACAAACTATTATTGACATGGTGTTCATACAGTTTTAGTCAAAAAGTTCGTAAACTAGGTAGTACACATGGCGAAAACCATGGTCAAAACAAACCACCTACTTTTACACAGACCCTCCACATTATACTTTTTTAACAATTGAAATTCAATTTTTTAAATTCTGATAACTCTTTAAAACCTTTAACTCTTGACATGAGAATTCGATATTATTTTATATATTAGTCGATAAATGCCAAGCGCCGAGGCCGAAGTTTTTGAAGTAAAAATTTCTTCGTGGAATCAGCTTTGAATATCGTGCTATCTAGTTTAACCATAGTTTAAGCAACTTCTTGCTGTTGAAATGAGATAGTCCATGCTACTAAAAAGATATTATTAAAAAAAAAACTTTTATTAATTAACTTTTATTAACGAATATACTATAAGAAACTTTCACTGTTTTCACCGCATGGAACTCTAAATATTCTGAAGAAACAAGAAACCATCGAATTAAACTTAAAAGTTACATTGTTTTTATTCCATAATGGTTTAGTGAGCCTTAAAGTTTGAATTTAAGATAGCTTAAAGTAATAACAATGCACAAACATTTATTTAATCTGCAGATGCATGATGCATGAAATATGTTTGATGCAATAGGTTATAAAACATTATTTCTACATTTCAAGAAAAAAATATAAACATTTAAGAACATCACTGAGTTTAAGTCTTCCTTAGTCCATAATTATTAATTATTTAATATGATGTAATATTTCTCCAACTCTCTAGAGGGTGGAGTCAATCCCGCTGGCTTGACTCGTTACTATAGCAACTACCGGTGTGATCCGTAACTTCGTCCAATAACAAGAAGGATGGATGCCTTTATGAAAGTGAGAGTGGTGGGGTTGCTAGTTTTGGGGATAAACTGATGATTTGGCGCACTTGATTTTGGCATAAATGTATGATAGATGTGAAATGTAAATAGAGGTATTTTAATACTTATATTACGAATTATTTATGTGTCGGAAATTTTTATGTCTATATTTTTTAAAGTAGCGTTATTGTATGTTTTCGATTTTTCAGCCATAAATAATTTTAATCTTAAAAAAATCAGATAAAGCTATAGGCACTCACCCTTGTTTTTCTGCAAAAAATAGTTTCTTTATATAAGATTTTTTTTTCATTCAAACAATATTTAGTCACGCTTAAGATTGCAGAAGCTCTCAAATTTAAACTTAAAAAACTTTTAATTCATTTTATGCAGTCATCTATTTTTTTTAATTCGAAATTAAGATATCCTATATGAGGGGTTTATCAATAATACCTAGGTATTATGAAATAGTTCTTAAGTTCCTTTAGATGTGAAAAACTAATACCAACCTTGCTACAAAACAAACGATTAAATTTAACATTTGAATCTAGTTTAGTGAATTGTGTTAATACTAAGCTTTTAAAATGTATACTTATAAAACTTAATTTACAATCTTAACAAACTGTTGACCAAACATTCAAACTTTCCCATATTAAATGGACAATTTGCAAATTTTAACCTTTAATTCTTTTGCGTTATTTCTCACAAGGCCGAAGGAAAATACTTTTTTCGAAATACTATTTAATTGAAAAGAAAAAAATTACTCCCATAATTGAAAAGAACAAACTAACTCTCATATTTTTGAAAAACTTTGACCTACTAGCATGGCATTAAAAATTATGCATTCCAATAAATCCATGTGTGCAAGCTTTGAAAATAAAAATGTTTTATTTAAACTTTAAAAAAATATTACTTTTTACTCTTTGACTTGGCGAGAGACTGTGGAAAGGATTCTCTTTTCCCCTTTCCCGGCAACCCTGAAGCATCGCAGTCCGACAAGAGACGGAGACGACGGGACGAAGAGAGGAGGAATATTTCCCACTTATTCCAACTTCCAACCCATCCCGTCGGATGAACAGTGCTCGACTGCCGCATCTCTTAGAGCAATCGCGTCTTCGTTTTTTGTCTTTTTCACCTTAACTTCAAGTATATGAAGCTAACCGATGTAGTATTTAGGCACTCGATCCAACCAGTGATACAGAAATATTTGCATGAGGTGATTCATCTATAGTGATAGGAACAAGTGCAGTAATCAATTCATTTACGATTGTTCATTCGCCTCCCAGGACTTAGAATGAATTTTACTTTACTACAAGTGATGCGATACATCCACCTCCGGAGGTAGATCAATATTAGTTGCAACGGTACATTCCACAACTGATTCAAATGAGGCGTTTCATTCGACTGAGATGACTGTTTAATCTTGGTGTGCGCAATAATCTTCAGTGACACATTTGTGGTGGTACATCCATCCGAATGCTGGTCGGCACAGATATGTCCGACAACGCCGGATCCCCAAATGGCAACAGCAATCTCCCATCGTTCGGCTTCACCCAAGAGCAAGTGGCCTGCGTCTGCGAGGTACTTCAGCAATCCGGCAACATAGACAGGCTGGGCCGATTCCTGTGGTCCTTGCCAGCCTGCGACCAGCTGCAACGCAACGAGAGCGTCCTGAAGGCCAAGGCTCTCGTAGCCTACCACAGGGGCAACTTCAAAGAACTCTACAGAATCTTGGAAGGCCATCCTTTCACGCCCAACTCGCATCCCAAGCTCCAGGCCTTGTGGATGAAAGCCCACTACATCGAGGCAGAAAGGCAGCGAGGAAGGCCTCTGGGTGCTGTTGGTAAATATCGCGTGAGGAGGAAGTTTCCTTTGCCGCGAACCATCTGGGACGGCGAGCAGACCAGCTACTGCTTCAAAGAGAAGTCGAGGAACATCCTGAGGGAGTGGTATCACCACAATCCCTATCCTTCACCCAGAGAAAAGAGGGACTTGTCAGACGCCACTGGACTCACCACGACGCAGGTCAGCAACTGGTTCAAAAACAGGAGACAGAGGGATCGGGCGGCAGAACAGAAAGACAGGTATGTACTATGTATAGTGTAATAAAACATGTTTTACAAAAAATACAAACATGTTTAATAAAAAATGTTTTACAAAAAAGTATTATCAAACGTTTTCAATATAATATTAATATTCTAGACTTCCTCGCCTTTATTTTGAGTAGTTGAAATGTATTGAAAGTTTCAAAAGGTTGCTTTTTAAACAATGTTTTTAAGGTAATAAAGCTTACATTTTTTTCTGAGAGTTACAAGAGTTGAGCATCTTAAAAAGTTCTTTCATGAATCAAGCTCTTTTATGATAAGAATTTTAAATGATGATGATATTTCCAATAAACTTTCCAATAATATTTCCAAAAAAATCTATTTATACTGGCGTTTTTGAAAGTTAAAAGAAAACATTTCCGACAATATTACTCTCAGTGCTTTTAAGAAAAATTACCTAAATTCAGTGCATATAAAATTTAGCTTTTTTTTTAAATTATAGTTTTTTTTTCAGTGTGAAGAATTATTGTTTACTGTTACTTGGTTTATTATTCCAATACTTTTCATTTAAATTAAACTTTGTAACATAATTTGAGCTTTTGCAATAAGTATTGTTAGTTAATATTTTGGTGAATCTTTTCGGCAGAAAGTAAATTGAATTGAAACTAATTGAATTTTCCATTTGCAATTATTAGACATATTAGTTTGAAATTCTTGCATTGATTTCTTAATTTTAATTATTTGCTAATTTCATCATTTTAAAAGTATAAAAAGTAACCAAGTCCAATAAAATTCGTAAGCTTAACTTTTTACATATATATATATAACGAAAAACAATCATAAACTTAAACTGCATTTAAATGAAAGACCTCATTTTTATCCCTTTAACTATCTCATGAAACTGACTCATGTACTGTACAAAATAAGCGTAACTTTACACCATCTTTTTTGGAGTAAGCTTATATAAATTTATAAGGTAACCTTATACGAATAAGGCTTACTTCATAAAACTGTTGGAAGCAAGTGCTGCTTCCAGCTCTATTGAGTAACGTTACACCACAAAATAACAGACAACTTCTTATTTGTGCAATGTTCCCCCATATATTTATTTGGTGTTATGTTATTCAATAAAGTTGTAGGTAGCTACTCTGCCGCCCCAGTTTTATGGAGTAACGTTGCACTATATTTTTTTTGCAGTGTGTTTACAAATTCATAATGAATTGAAGAAATAAATTATAATCTTTTTTTTTTTTTTTGAAGCTCACAAATACTAGAAAATTAAAATAATTACCCCCTAAATAAGCATTCAAATAATATATCTTTAGCATTCAATTAATATCTTCTAATAAAAGCAGATCGATAAATATCTGGATTTTGTGAATATTATGAACTAGAAATTTAACTTGAAATGTTGGCAACATACGAAAAGAGTGACAAAAAAATACTTTTTTTCACTGTTTTTGGGTGAAAAAAGTACTTTTTTTCACTGTTTCAAAAAAGTCTAACTTTTTGCATGCTTCTGATATTGAAATTATAATGTAAAAGTCGGATTTTTTTCACCCAATTATAAAAAATAGATTATACACTAAACTAAGTTGATAAGCAAAAAAAGTTCATATTCAATATTCACTTACAATAATCATACTGACAGATTTAGAGCGCAAAAGAAAGTTTCATATCTTGTTCTCGTTAGGTTCCTGATTATTTTCAAGTTCGTACTTATCAGAAAACATTATATATTGATGTTTATGTCAAGTTCGAGTCACAACAAGGTAATCTCCTGAACATCGTCAACACACGCGTTGTTGGTAACATTATTAAGGTTTCAAAAAATGCTTAATTTATTGTTTTGAAACATAAACAAATCTATAATATCACTGCGTTAGCAGACAAATAGTTTAAACTTCACGCTTATCTGTGTTTGAAATATTAATCTCTTTTATAATGGAAAAGAAATATAATAAGAAATCATAAAATAATATAATAAAAAAACAAGAAATAATTTTAATTTTATTATTAATTTTTGAAAATATGCCAAATTGCATCATTGGGACTTGAATAGTGTAAAAGAAAACATGGTACATTCAATTGGAAGCATGCAACTTACTAAAAAGTTATTATTAAAGTTTTTATTTCTTTGAGAAAAAATTGCAAATATACAAAAAAAAAAAATTAAATTTAACACAAAGAGTATGCATCTCATGTGATGAAATATTACAATAGGAAAATTAAATAATAATAGGAAATATATATGATAATGGGAAATGGACAATTCCCACATTTTTTTATTATTTTTTTATTCGACGTAAATAGGTGAGACAAAATAAGGGCCGAAAAAATTTTTGCTCTCCGATGCGTAGTTATTTTTTTATTTGATTTTAAAGTTAGGGTTTTTAAAAGCGCGCGAAAAACAGTACGTTCCGCGAGGAATCGACTGTGACGTACATGTACACCACACGTGACCAAATCTCCTCAGTTGCGTATAGCGTTAGGCGGGATATTTCACAAATCGTTTCGCAAAACTTTATATTTTCGTTTTCTTTAATGCAGTAAGTTTGTATTTATTATTTAATAATGGCATATTGCTACTGCTTAGTTCCCTAGTGTCGAATACGACTACAGAAAAGAGAAAAGATATATTTTAACTTGCCAACAGAATCGGTACAGCGAAAACGATGGTTTTCAGCCATGCGACGTGATCCAAAAAAAGGAACCAGTTTTTAATAGGATTTTGGACTGACTTAACTATTCTTTAAAAATATAAATTTACATGTAAAACATGGTAAAGAAAAAATACAGAGCCACAAACGCACAAAATTAAATTAGTTATTAGATTTTTTTTTTAAAGTATATCTACGGATAACATGTCAAATGTAGCAACTCAACTTAGGATATCTAAAAACATTGTTAATAATGTTTACTTACAGACTTCTACGTTAATAGTATTAATATTTTTGAAAAGTTCAATATTTTTTTTTTCTCCAATTTTTCCTTTATTCCGATGGTTAAAACTAAAAGTTGTGCAAACAAAATATGTCACGCTTTTTACACGTTCAGACGAAACTAAGCAATTTTCTGAAAATTCAGGACGGCGACTTTTTGCTTTCTACAGTAGTACCTTTATTCATATTATTTTAATGTATGACTTGACTTAAAAGAGTAATACTAAAATCCGACGAATAAGTTATGATATTTTATCAGACAAGGAAAATTGTGTTTTGTAAAAAAGGTAATTTTGTTATGAATGACCTGTGTTTAATTACAACATTTTAACAGCACAAAATACTATTAAAACTTTATCAATAATAACACAATTATATAGGTAAAACAAGAAAGAAATAACCTTTCAGAAAAACAATTAAAAAAAACGAGTAAACTATCCAGGACACCTTTAAAACAATGAGCTTCTTGTGTGAAATAAAAAAAAAAAACTTGGAAAAAACATTTGTACTGCGAATAGGGATTTCAACCCAGGACCAAATGAATACGAATCGCTTACGCTACCACTAAGCTACGATGCCCGTGATATATAATGCTTAAATTGCTACAAAAGTTTAAGGGAGTTACTTTCAAAATTGAAAAAACAGTAAAGTTTAAAAAGAAATTCACAATTTTGACTTAAAAAAATTAAAACAACTTGTAAATATATGTTTTTATTGCTTTAAAATGATTATTTAGGGTAAACACTATACATAAAAACATTATAATTTACAATTTTATGTTATTATTACTAAAATGTTTGCGGTACCGTATCCCTTTAAAATATATCTCTTAAATTATTTTTTTTTTAAATCAACTTATAATTTAAATAAATATTAAAAGAAAATAAACAAGAATCGAAAATTAAGGCAAAAGAAAGTTATAAAGCAAAAATGAACCTTAAAAAAGCATGGGAGAATCGAAAAATCGCAATGACTGAAGTAGCTAACGAACCCTACGTGGTGTACATGTACGTCACAATCGCTTAGCCAATAGCAGAACGTTTCAAACAAGAACTAAAAATTGACGATTTTTAACATTGAATATTTAATAACACAATTTTTTTTGCACATTTTAATCTAGATATTTGAAATCAGCGTTGTTTATTTTATCGAAAAAATGTATTTTTAGTAGTTTTTAAAAAATATGGGAATTGTCCATTGTATATAATAAGCATAAATTTAACTTAAAATAATTTTAAGTTGAAAAAAAAATATTAAGAAAGCGAGCACGAATCTGTCCACACAACAGCAAAGTCGCCAATAAGGGTTGAGTTACACAACAAGTCCCAATGATGCCATTTGGAATCATGACTTTTGAATGATCGAAAACAACAAATTGAAAAAAAAATATTTTTCAAAAATAAAGGTATATTTATATATTTTAGAGTATCTGAGCATATTAAATAATGTTTAGTAATTATTTCAATCAAAATAGTTTAAATAAGGTTTGATTAAGTTATCTTTTCAAAAATGAAGACAAACGCAAGTTAGCTATTTTCTCATTTAAAAAAATATTAGTGACGACATCTTTTCGGATTAATGTAAAATATTTTCTATCAAAAAAAGTTTGAAGTATCGAGTGATGTGTTTTTCGGTATCATAAATGGCTATAGACAATCGGAAAAAAAAACTTTAAAAAAAAAGTGCTGATGCCAAATGGCATTAATGGGATTTGAGATTGAAAGGGTTAATTTAAAGATAGAACTACAAATTGGGGTAGGTATTTATCGCAGGTATACATGGAACTACGTTCCTAAGCTAGTCATTGACATTATCAAAAAATTATTAAATTGATTTTCTACAAAGCAAACTTCGCTTAGGATGAACTGAAAATTAATTTGCTCCTCATAATTTTCTCCACTATAAAAAAGCTAAGTTAATATTTCTCAATTTATTATGAAGGTTAAAAAATACATGTAGGGTTTAGCATGAGCAGAGCAGTTAGAGAATAAAGTTTCTGCAATTAAAAAATTAAGGCCCTTATCCGACTTATGCTTTATCTTTTCGCTGACAACAGCAGGAAAGCTGGTGGGAGGGGCACAAGCCTCTGTGTTGGATTGGAACAAATATAAATTATACTTATTGTTTGAGTTTTAATTATTGTTAGTTAGAGTTTGTTGTCGATACAAGTAATTAGAATTATGATAGAGGCTCATAGTGGTAAAAACAATTGATCACATGTACTTCTGGTGTCAATTTTAATAATTTATTCCTATTGGTCCGACTTTTCACACTTTAGGAATAAATATATTGGAAAGTTATAGCCAGATGGGCTCACAAATCACGTGATGTTGTTGACAAAAGTTGAAGCCACGTTAATCTTATAATATGAGACTACTTTTTCTTATTAAGTAGCTGAATAATTATAGTTATAATGGATGTGCTAGAATCTCTTAGATATGAGTTTGGCTGCTGATTAAGATATTTATTATGTTCATTAATTCCAAATTTTCTTTTAAATTTGTTCTACATAAATTGTTCAGTGCTATAGTCTTAATTTGCCCAATATTTTGTTTATTTAGATGAACAAAAGCAGACAACTATTTGCTCATGGCTTTTCCTTTGCCAATGTTCTTTTGAAAATTAAAATCTTTAAAAACAAAAAATGACATTTACAACTTTATGAGCCCAATCCAGGGAACTGTCGTTGCTGTAGTCGGAGAGACCTTTTTGATTTATGGGACTCATGTGGTGTACGGGAAGCATGTTTATTTGGCTACGAAATTCATTTTTTTTACGTATTCGTGTTCATACAACTTGATGAAGTCAGAAGCCACACTTGTTCCTTTGTGCCCCAGAAAGAGACAGTACAGCGATTCATTCAATTGACAATGTCAAGTTATGAATGAAAGTAGTTAAAGTGCTAAATTAGTGCCTTTTTATATTTTGAGAAATTAGGTTTCAGGGCTTTTTTTCACATGGACATCTAGTACAGTAATTCCTCAATTAAGATAACATTAAAGAAAAAAAAAATTGTCATAAAGAAATGTTATTTCATGTATCATCAGCGTTTATACTTTATTAAATACAAAAGATAATTACTATATTTAGTATTTTGTAGTCTATGATGCTTTAATTTTATTGTTACCTATAATATTAATCCATTAATACCTTATAAATCTGATAGCTTATTTTGTTTTTAGCAAAGGATCCCAATTTGGATTCAAATTTATGATTCATGATTTATATTAAAAATAAATTTTCATAAGCAAGTACGTAGTTACTTTTATGCTTCCGTGTATTATACATATGTTAAACCGATAAAACTTTCACTTGGTAAAATATGCATTCAGATTTAAAAAAAAGTGTTTATTAAAAAATATATATTTCATCTTTTTTTTATCGATGTGACTTGAGCACTGGAGCATAATTATCGTAGACAACAAACACACCTAGAAGTATTTGGAAAGACGAACCACTCAATGGTATAATGCTGTTGTCTAGGCAGCTGTCTGTGGATACCTTTTGTTACAGAATGCCTTATTGTGGAGGTGTCTCAAGCCTCATTATAAGGATTCCTAGACGCTCCCTTATCTCATGGTTTGCATTTTATTGCCATCTTATCCTGATCCCTCAGAGTTTTTTAGGGTATCACATTTCAGCCACTTTTTCCCCCATTCACTACTCACCATCCCATGCTCGACAATGTTTTGTGTGTTGAGAGGATACACGAGACGGGAAAAGAGATATAGATTCCTGTTAAGAAGTAGTTGTTACATGTCACTGTTATTTTTCTTTAAAAAGAACCCTACATAGTCGTTTTGAAAGGGTCTTTTTCTTTTTTAATATAGTAATGCTTCATTCTGGTTCATTTAAAAATTCAGCATTTCGATTTTGAGCTCCATATTAGTCTATGATGTTAATGTTATGGACCTACCTTTGAACCACGATTTCCATCCTTTGCGCATGATACATGAAGAAAATAACCTTTATTATTGTTGCAAATAGTTTAATTGTAAAATTTGCACCTTTCGGTGGGATCCCAAAAGGACTTGTCAGAGTTGCGTACCATTCCGAAAAGATGGTTATCTTGTCTTCTCACCGAAACATGTAAATATTTTGCAAAACATATTTATTTGCATCAATATCAACGCTTTTCCCTGTTCATGTTGCGGAACAAGTAAAAGAGAATATTTCGTTTCCTCAGACACGACTATTTGCTCGGGGGTTAGAGGGGCAAAATTACCCCACTTTTTCCGAGAAAACAAGGGAAGTTGTAGGAGGCTACGAAAACTTTCTCACACAACGTTTGTTAAATTACCTTGTCCATCATCGCTTCAAGCTAACTTTGCTGGCTGTGTCTTTGTTGTATTGAGAGTCTGTTTGGAGACATACACATTGTGAGAATATATTCTTAACCATACGTGAATTGCTGCTTTTTATCAGAGATCTTTTTATTGGGGTAATCGTTTTGAAAAGAAAATGTTTGGTGAGCTTGTTTGTAGTTTTAAATGTGTTTATAGTGTCACAGAGTTTTTGTTTCTAACTGTGCTACACTCTATATTATTGTTTTTATTATAAGGTCCATTGTTATGTTCGAGGTATCAAGTTATATTAGTAGAATACGTCTCTACAAAAGGCAGTGATTTTATATGATAAATGACTGTTAGAGGAAAAAGTAGTAAATACCGTGAATGAAAAATATTTTCCTTGTTTAAGTTATATTCCAAAAATAATCATTCTTTAATGAAAATATATTAAAAAGAATTAAACAATTCTGCTATTAGAGATAATTAAAAAATCCAACTGCCGCAAAAAATGTGGCGTGTTTTTGAAGATTTAGAAATTAAAAAATTACTCCTTCAATTTTTTTTTAAATTGCTGCAATTAAAATAAAACTTCAATTGCCGAAATCATCATTCTAAGCATTGTCTTGGAAACGATTTGGTCAAAAGGCAAAGAAAATTTACAGAAATTCGATAAACCATAGCTGAGATAGTGTCTAAATCCCTTCAAAACAGCCTGCAACTTACCCTTGAAATAATGTATTTTAACATAATTTTCGAGATTATTAAACCACTTTTACTGAGGCAAACGAAGATGGCTATTTCTTCACAAGATGGTTGTTGTCAACTTGTCGTGGTCAGAAGACGCGATCAGCGACCTTGGTATCTTGGAGATCTGTCTGTGACTCACCCTACGAAAGCTGCCGGCTTGTCATAAAGACTCATTCACAAGCGACCATCTAAGCGTGAGGAATGTTAGCCCGAGTTGGGTTTAACACGTCATTGGACATTTTGTCAAAAGAAGCGAGTGTCAATTAGCGAAGACAAATTTGGGGAATCGAGATCGAATTTGCCAAACGAGGCCGAAATATTTAATTAAAAATAGAAATAATTTAAAGAAGTATCTTATAATAAAAGGTTTTGAAAGGAAGTTTTTTCTAGCTCCTGCTCCTCTGAGTTAAGAATGATGTTTTGCTATTTTGTTTGAGAAAGAAATGATACGTGGATATTTGATGTTAAATAGTCTTTGATGTTATACTTATTTTTTATGCGATTAAATTAGTTAATAATAAAAAAATACTTAGTAAGTTAAATAGTAAATTTTTACCAAGAGGTACACCGTATTTGAATAGTGTTCTTTAAGTGTTAAAATACTTATCTGTGGACTATTAACACTTAGGGTTTTTTCAGTAAATTTAAAAAAAAAAACTCATTTTTCATTTATTTAATAAATAGGAGACTTCTAAACTGTGTTATTATAAGTACAGAAGACAGTGGTTAGTTTTCCAATGGAGCAGGTTTTCCATAGAACTTTACATCAAAAATGGTCAGCTAAATTCCACCAGCAGTGGAACCCAGCATACATCATCTGGCGAAAGAAATAACTCAGTATAAATTTCATGGTGCCTAAAGACCTGGTATCTTTTTATAAATTTTCTACTATAAGTAACCTTCAGATCTTTATTTGAAACTTAATATTTATTTACTAGTAAAGCCCTAAGTTAACAGTTCAAACATTGTATCTTCTAAATGTGGGCTTTTCTGATGCAGTTTTGTATTTATCTTACATAACTTGAGACTTAAGCCAAGTATTCGAATACTATTTTCGTTCCAAAATTAGTCTCCCCTAAATCCTCTTTTATTTATATTCTTTCTTATATTATTTAAAATATAGTTTATCTTATATTATTAAAACTATAGTTTATGTGTTTAAAAACATCCTCAATTGTAGAAAGAATACGTAGAGTGACTCGTACACTCCTAGAGTAGCAAATGCTTCCTAGTTATTAGTCACGGAGCATATTGTGATATAAGAAAAACTTATTGAATGCAAAAACGATTTCTGAGTACATATCAAATTAGTCGGAAAACTTGCCCTTGCAGACGGGGCACATTTTTCAACTTAGATGGTTAGCTTAAATTATTTATTGTCAAAAAAAACAATATATGTATTGTTGAAAAATAGTAGAGCTATTTTGTAGATATAAAGTAAAAAGAACTTCATTGATTCTGAGTTTTTCTCAAAATAATTAAACATAAATTTTATTACGCAAATTAAAAAAAAAAGCTGGAAAACTAACCCAGTTGTCTCCGCTACTCTTTACGTTTCAAAAAGCTTTTTTTTAATGTTTTCTTCGTTGATACATTTCCATTCAATGTTTTAATGCGTCTTTAATTGGGCAATCAAAAGCTGTGGCTATATATTTTAAAATGAGTAATGCAGATGATTCAGTTCAATGCAGCTTTGAAGCTTTAGAGCGTAATTACTGAAAATCTGTATTTCTTGCGTCATTTTTGGCGAATCGCCTGATAGGATATCATAAAAAAAGTTAACTTTTAATTGCCTTCTTTGTATAAAGTTTCATAAAAAAAAGTTTAAAAAAATCCTTTAACTTCTTTTTAAAAAAATCTACTAATGAAACGAATGCATTTCTATAAATTAGCACCTTACGCAATCTCAGCTCTTGATCTATTTCCACTTTTCCCAACCGCATCACTTAATTCAAACAAGGTTGACTTCCTTCTCTCTCCTCTGTTTCAATTATACCTTCCATTCATTACTTGCAACGTAGTCAAATCACTGACTTGTTTCTGCCGCGCCTCGCCACTGCCAAAATCTCCTATTTTAAAGCAACAACATCAAAAAATTGCTTTCCCAGTTGACAAGGAGCGAAGAACAACAACAACCACAAAAAAGAACCTAATCAAAAGACGTAAAAAAAAATTAGAAACAACGTCTTCTGTAGATGCGAACGAGAGAAGAAGAAGATGTGGAAGCCGAGGAGGAGGAGAAGACATCCATGGAACTTTTTTTTTCGAACGTGGATTACTGGAAGCAATCCAAGATGGCGGACGGTGTACGTGCAGGTTCTATTTACGTCATTCTATGCCGCGAATGGAAACTCTAGACCCTCTCCTGGAGATTCTGTGGGCCCTGAGACGAACGGATCGGGTTTCAGTTTCTCCTCCGAGTTTGGTTTTTCTCTTCTCATTATGGATGGTAGGGGAGCCCTCTGAAGCTGTCTCCAATCCGATCATGGAGGTTAGAGGAAGTCACAGATGTTCGGCACGAAAAAAGAGTGAAGTCGTCTGAAAATCGCCAAATTGAAGAAAAGCAGTCCATACTTCCATAAAGATCTCATTTATAAACGTGCAATTTAATTAATCCTACGAATCGACAAGGGGAATCCATAAATATCAATATGTTCATCAAATGTAGAAGGTAGTACGAAGCCCCTATAACTTAATTTTTAAATTATTATTTTTTTTGGTGAGCCACTGGGTTTACTTATGAAGTGATAAATGGATTCAGTTAGCAAACCTAGTTTTCAAGTTTTTGACTCTCCATCATGAATTTCCTCTTCACTGTATGAATTCAAACGAATCGGCAAAACGGCAAAGACAAGCTAATGGATGTTCTTTCCCTAAAGTTTCCATCAAAAATGGGTTGAAGTAATTGGTTTAAAAATGATTGTTTAACGAGCGAGGTCGTCCCTGCGAAGCTTGTTAGTTGTTAGTTAATCGTAAAATCACAAACGAATTCGATTATTAGCGTAGTTCTCAAAATCGATTCCCCCAATTCACATGAGTGGCAGTTTTGCTGCCTAAGTATTTCCGTTGACATCATTTTCGTTTAATTTTTCTCTGTGTTTTAGGGGAAACAAACAGTCTCTCTAACAAACCTCAGAAGGGAGGTTTTTAAATTTTACTATGATTGCCAATATAATTCTCTATAAGTTGGAAGGGAAGGTGGGGGGGGGGGGGGATTGTGGTTATTTGAATTCTGTGTTTCGGTTATTTGAATTTTGTGTTTTCACCATTTTCATAATTAATTAATGATAGTTTTTGTAGCTGAATAGCTTATTTTAAAGTGTTTGAAAAAATCTTTGTCCATGATCAACTGAACACTGTGAATGACCAAATGCCCAAGATTAATGCTTAAAGTTTTATGAAAATGTAAGGTTTTAATTATGCGGTTATTTGAATTTGATAAGAATACGAACTCGAGATAATTTGTATAAGGTCAGTAATTTTTTTTAATTATCCAGACGTGTTTTCACCATTTTAATAATATTTTTTGTAGCTATATAGCTAATTTTAAAGTTTGGAAAACTTTAATGATGAACTGACCACTGAATGATTAAATGTCCAAAATTAATTTTTTTAAAGTTTTATGAAAGTATAGGGTTTTAATTTCAAAACTTAAGTACAGAACGGAACTTTTTCCTAAAACTTTTTGGTTTTGAATTACTTACTTGGAACATCTGTTCAGCACATTAGAAGTAGAAAAAGGGTTTATTAACATATGCGGCATCATAACGTTATTTACCTTACGTAAATTAAATTTCAAAATAAATTAGCATGAACAACTGCTGGCGCAATGGTATGATAATTAAGCATGAAATTCGCCATAGTCACTGTTTCAAATGCTTAATAAACAAGATTTTTGAAACGCAGCAGTATTGATCGATGTCACAAACATTTAAGTTCCACTGCATTGAATTTGTAGTAAGCAGGTGGGATATTGATGTTAAATAAAATTATGTAGCAAAGTTTGTTATGATTTTTTTTCAATTATTTCTTTTGATAACTGGATCAGCAATCCGCATTGTAATTATGTATTTAAAGTTCCATGCGTTTTGTGTGACGTTGTTATTGTGAGCACTTTTTTTGGGAAATACACTTAACCCTTTCCTTACTGAAGCGCCCCAAAACGCCCGACAACTAAGGATTCGATAATGTTATTCCTATCAAATATTACGAGGAAGCAAAAATCCTTCGTGGCGAAAGGAACGATATAAGGGGCAAAATGCTAAAACACATGTTTCAAATGGCTAAAGGTACCCTTTGGAATTGGAACCATGTTGCCAGGGTTGGCATGGTTCTTACAACCCCCGGTAAATACCATGGTAAAAAACAGTATTTACCGTCCTGGGAAAAATTAGATTTTTCCCACTGGTAAAAACATAATTACTGAAACAATTAATTACTAAATGTTATTTATTTAATGGGATTAATTAAAATGATTTAGTTTTGTATTTTAAGAAATATTCATCTTGGACTTAATATTTTTAAAAATTGACAAATCTTCCTTACTAAATGTATGGTAATACATATAATAATCATGTACTTTGATTTATTATTTAAATAACACCATATGCATAACCACATAAATACTTATTAAAATATACCTGTATTAAATATTCATTCAAATATTGTGTAGAATAAATAATTATTGAGTTATGCCTACTAAACTTAGAAATAAAATAATAATATATACCTGTAGTAAATATTCATTCAAATATTGTGTAGAATGAATAATTATTGAGTTATGCCTACTAAATTTAGAAATAAAATAATAATATAAAAACTCTGAAAAATGTATTTCCTATGTTTTTCTCAGAAAGTAGGAGGTATTTCCCAGTTTATCCCGGTATTTACCAATTTTTCCCGAAATTTACCAGTTTTTCCTGATGGGATGAGGAAATATTAGTTTGGGACGCAAAAAATCCTACTCTGCAAGTCGCACTATTTAACAATAGAAACTCAATAAAAAATATCTAAAATAAAAATGACTGCTATACATTGAACCAATAATAATAACAATAACAATGCACTAAACTTTTTTTTTTATCGAGGCATTCCTCAAGCTTCATTATTTAAGACAAGTCCCATAGAACACTGCTTCCCTCCATGTGTTGATCCGGAAACAGATGACTGACTGGTGTTTACATTCGGCAAGGGTTTAGTTTATGTAAGGGAGAAGTCGCGGCGCACATTGAAAAAAAAAAAAAGCGATAAAGCTTCGATGGAATATGAAGCCACACAAATCTTATATGAAAAAATATTGTTGATTTGATTGATAAACTATAATAATAATATAACTTAAATCTAGATTCTAGATAACTTAAACCCAGAGTTATAGTAAAAAAATTAACAAGTAAGTTATGCGTTTATAGATGAACTTTTTATGAAAGTTAATAACTGCTAACAATCGTTTGATTGAGGTGAAAAATCAGTCTCCATCTCTTTTTTGGAACATCTGCTATATGGGTTCTGTCTCGATTTGGCGTTTTCCGTTATGTTGCCAATTAATACCTGGCTGTGTGCTCGATTTTAAATATTCTATGCCAGAAAATGGTATTTACTAATCTTTAAGTGTTAAAGAAAAAGGTTAAGAATAAATCGTTCTTCAAAGTTTTATTTGAGAGATAGGCGGGAAAATGAGCAGTGGCTGTTTTATTTCGTCTCTCATGATAACAATTTATATAAAACTTTAATGATTAACTGCTGCCCGTAAACTATTCGAATAAGTAAATATATTTTGACGTTCATGAGCACCCTTTTCAGATCATATTAGAAAATGCAGTACGAATAAATCGCCAAACTGTAATCATATATCACTTTGAAGAAATTGTGAAGAGGCAATCAAAATAGGCAAAATAGAAGAGTTAAGCAATTGCATTTTTCAAGGGGTTAATTTTCCAACAAAGGCTAATGTTTAAAAATAATACTTAAAAATTCCGTCTTGTACATTTTAATATTTTTTTATTTAATGAGCCGACAATAGAAATTAAAGTACTTTCTTATAACGAAGAACACATTAAAACACAATGAGAATAAATATATCAAGTTAAATAAACTTCAATCAAAATTTCTGTTTTTGTTTGGTTGCTAAAATTGCCTCGAAATTCGCCCTCGCACAACATTTACGAGTTGCTTGAACATCTTCATTCAGCAAAGGATTCTTTGAAAACATTCCTCTCCCAACAGCTGACATTTCTTACGATAATAAACGGGGGCTTTTCCAATCTCCTAAGTCAGATAAACTCCAGCTGCTATTCAGAGAAACGTCTAAGAGCTTTTAGAAGTTTTCCGAGTTCAATGAATAACATAATTTGTTGAAGGATTTTTTTTTTTTAACTAGCAACCGCTTAACACTTTCTTTCGTATTTTAACTGGAAAAGGAAATATTTCTAGTTTAGGGATATACAATATCTATACTACTTTTTATGTTTGATCATGTATGTTAATGCCTTTTCTGCATTAATTAAATTCGAGGATCAAAATTTTTGGCACTCGCACTGACCTTGGTTATTTTTAACGTCATGAAAGGCAACAGTTCTATCGATATTGTTTTCACTTTGGTCCTCCTGGAATTACATTTGTTTTGAACCAAACAATATTTTCTTAACTCACTAAAACGAATGTTGTATAACAGTTTTCTTTCAGTAAAATTAAAGCTTTTATCTGTTCTTGAATTAGTTAAATTGCTGTCCCACAATTTTGTTCAATTTCTCCGCATATGACAAAACATCATCCCAATCGAAGTTTGTCAACAACATTGACGTTTTGGTTATGGTTTGCATCACAGTTGAAATTTAATCGAATTAAAGCCACTACAGTTTAATATGTAGCAGGAATTAAATCAAGTTACATAACTCTAAAATATATATTATAGCAGATGAAAAGAAAAACCGCTTCTTTTGAGAGTGAGATCGAAGCAACCAATGGAGTCACAAGAAGTATAATTTGAAAACAGAAGAGTTACATTATATGAATTAACCCCATTAACACAATGAGAATAATATTGAGGCATTCAAAATGCTTGATATGTTTTCTTTGGAAGGTTAACGGTATAGTATCTAATTATTGTGTAATTTTAATTTCAAATATCCAATGATATTACTCATAGATAAAAAATTTTTTTTAGAAGAATTTGGTTTTTGAACAAAAAGGGTCTTAATTACTTCTGTAGATATTGCTGTTGATCTGACCTGAGAAGTAATTCCCTATATTAAACCCAAAATTCCTTTCCAGGGACGTCATAGGAGGTGACAGTTGCAAAACCGGCGGTACAGCCAGCGACTCCTTCAACGAAGACGGTGACTCCAACAGCCAGAAATCTCCTGACGACTCCTTATTCAGGATGGACATCAAGTCAGAAGCCAACAATCATTCCACGCACCCCGATGACCAGCACCACCAGCCCACCTCAAGTCAGCAGTTGCAGCAGCAGCCCACCAACCAGCCATTTCGGTCGACTTTCCTGGATTCTTTGCCGCACCACCTCAACGATCTCGAGATGAGGATGGTGGTTGGTGAATACCAGAGTTTATGACAAAGTGAATCATTTGACGAAGAACACTGCTTTCATTAGGCGGCGATCTCATGGACAGCACCTGCTCAAGACTTCAAGTTCAAGATGAGGATGATGATTGGTGAATTCCAGCGTTTATGATAAAAAGGATCATTTGATTCTAGAGTTTATTACAAAGTGAATCATTTGAGGATGAACATTGTTGTTCATTTCATTAGGCGAGCGTCTCATTAACAGCACCATCTCAACAACCTCGATATGAGATTGGCGTTTGGTGAATACTAGAATTTATGACTAAGTGAATCATTTGAGGATGAACATTGTTTCCATTAAGAGGGCATCTCATGGACAGCACCACCTCAAGCTGAGGTAGGTGGTTGATGAATACCAGAGTTGATGACAAGGATCATTTGGCGAGGAAAAAAATCAATTAGGATGTGGTATGGTATTTTTTTGATGGGAGTGAGTCAGAAATATGAGGGTTTTTTTCCCATTCGTTAGTGAGTGAGAATTTCCCATTCTCACATAAAGTGCCATAGCTCATAAAATGCGATTCTGAGTTATTCTCATCACCGGTTCAATCGCACGAAATACCATAGAATGATAGTAATCATCAGGGTTGAATTTAGAAAATGCAAAGCCTTTTGCGAACATATCCCAAAATGTTTTAGTTCAAAATGAATCAATTTATTTTTATTTGATTTAAGGTTTAAGTTAAATTATTACAATTTTCATTTAATGCATTTAAATGTCGCAATTTTTCTTAAGATGGCGTTTGTATTTTTATAGCAATCGCAAAAAGTAGGAAATCTTGTCCATGTCCAAACCTTTTAGAGCTACCCTGAGATTCCTGAGTTGTCTGAATATCTCTTATATAAATGTTCTCACCAATATCTTTAGGTGAAGTGATGGTGATTAGGTGAAGTTAGTTGAAGACTCTGTTAAAGCTTTTGTAACATTGTGAGAATAGCTCAGAATCACATTTAAAGAAATATTTTCCCCCAAATGGTATTTCATTTCATTTTATACTTTGGCGCGGCCACCATTTAATTTGCTCAACTTGTTGAATGTTTCATAGGTGTCATTTAAGGATTATTCTGACATGATAATTGTGTTTTTGACTTCGTCAACGTGTTTGTTTTGTGATGTCAAAAAATCTTGATCTGATTGTATGTACCAAAGTAAAACTTTGAACTGTGATTTTTATTGAATATTATCTATATTCTATATTGATGCATTGTGTTTGCGTGCCACACTTTTCTATATAATCTGCAATATATGTTAGATATACACAGGAAAAAGAACAACACAAAAAAGATATTAAATTATTGTGTATGAGATTTAACCGATATCCCAGTTAATTCTTAGTAATACCAGGTTATATCGCGCCCCAACCACTATTGCGCTCTTAAACTGTTATTATTAATTAGTTTTCTATATTAGAATTGAAAAACTCAGTGAACTTCCGGAGAAAATGGAGAAATTTATACATTTAATCAAGAAATTTTCTTTAGACATGATCATAATGTAGTTATGTAATTTGAAAAATGACCTAAATACACTAAAGAAATGTATTTGGACTGAGATTTAAATAAAGAAATTGTGCCTACATTTAATTTTGTGTATTATGAATATTTTAAGTTACTTTTAGTTACAGTTTAATACATTTACTTCAAAATGTCTTATTAAATTCTTATAAAAATGATTATTAACATATTGTTACAATTTTTAATTCAAACTCTTATTTAAAAAATTACAGTTTTAAAAGTGAAAGAATAAAGTTAAAACGAATTATCCTTAAAACTATGCATAATAAAGGTAATTAAAGTATGTTATGAAATAAATTTCAAGTGTAAAAAATACAATAGTAAAGCAATAGTTTAATAGAGCTATTCATAATTTTTTTTACCGATGCGCTGATATTTAAACAAATATTTAAAAAGTAAGACCAAACAAAAAATACTTAATTGAAGATTTATAAATTTAATAATTAAAGAAATTCTATTATGATAAAAAAAGTTATAACCTAAAATATTAGACATTTTTCTTTTTACTATTTATATAGATCTGTATGATGACTGTAAAAAATAATAAAATTTTTATTTAAAGTATAAATAGTGTGTTTATCTCTACACTATTCAAAGATAAAGAATTAAAGTACCTTACTTACGCAAACCGATGTAACTATTAAATTAATAGCTAAATAAATGTAAGAATTGGTCATGTCCATTGGTAATTTCCCATTACTTTCTTTCCTTTCAACGAAACACTTTCTGACGACTTGACCCTTTCTTTCACTTAGCTGCTCATATCGCACTGTACGCGGAATAGTGACCTGTCGCACAAATATGACTGTTCGCGTTATGAATGCTATAATATTCAAAATTAAAATATCTAGCTATTGAAGCACAAATTAAATCTAAATTGGTAGAATAGTTGGAATGCAGTAAGGAGTGAATCGTTATTTTTTCTATAATGCAATGCAATGGGAAAAATAAACTTCAGACGATTCTTCTAAAAAAACTAGTATTTTTGCGATAGGTCTCTCTTCCGTGGCGTACAGTGCGAATTGTAAAATTAGCTATCGAAGATTTATTTTAAAACAGTAAAATAACAAACAGTACCAAAATGAAAAATGAAATTAATGACAAAATGAAAAATGAAATTGATGAAAAATTAAAAGTGAAATTAATGAAATTTTTTAAATGAAGTTGACAAAATCAAAATAGTTTGAGGCTATATACAATATAACATTGGAGCTCCACAACTGGCTTACCTGAAGCATTCTATATCTATAATTCAATAAAGAAAATATGAGACATTGAGACATGATCATTCCCATTAGTATTTCATTTCCTGTAGTCGAACATCTTTTTTATCTGCGCAACATCTTTGTTTTTTAATGGAACTTGGTGTATAAATCCCTGCCATGCGTCAGATGGCTCATTGGACTTTCTTGTAGATCTACCTTGGTCCCTCTACCACGGCCATCTGTCATTGTGGCAGGTATTTGAGATTTCTCACAAGTGTGGGATTGGGGTGGTAAACATTACGTGAGAAAAAGAATGGCATGGTGATTGTTTCAAACGATGCCTTATCGGAAACCTGTTATTTGGTCAATGCTAGTTTGATGTTCGATGTTCTTTATTAAAGATGTGGGGGCTGGGGAGCCCAGTCGGTTAGGCACTCGCCTATCATGCGGAAGGTCCCAGGTTCGGGACCGGGAATCGCCAAAATAACTGCCGACCTATACACGGCCCGTGCAGCCACAAATGTCCGACGTCGCCAATAGCCCTCGTGTAGCTCTAGTGCGACGATAATTCAAAAACCTAACCTTATTAAAGATGTTGTAGTTACTGTACTTAATTACCCGAAATGTTAAGCAATTATTAATTTAGGTAATCCTATCCCCATTGCATGAAATTCAATTTAAATTTTGAACTTATAATTCCATTAAATTACTAATTCTCTAATAACCGAACAGCTTGGAAACCATTAATTTAAATTCTAAAAAAGTAGTAGTTAATAACTACCTGATCCTTTAAAGGAAGGATCGAAATAGAAGGATCGATAAAAAAAAAATATATTTAAGAAGTGTAAAGTGTTTGTGTGAGTAATGTTAACAAACAACACTTGAACTAACGCTTGTCACATAAAACTAACTAAAAACGAAAAATTTAGACTTACAGGGTATATGTAATCTTATACGGAATGAACATGCAATTCTTAAAAGGGAGAAAAACATATTTTTTTTTTTCGGTACAGTAGAGTCTCGCTTATCCGAAAGGTACGGGATCAAATTTGAGCAGCAAGAATTAAAAAAAAAAAATACTGCATATTTTGAGAAATAAATCAAACTTTGAAAGGACGTATTTATTTTTTGTGTATTTATTTATGTGTAAACTTTTCTTATTTTAACCGAAAGGCTCCGGGAAATTGTTTTGAAAAACCGATTTTCGGATAACCGGTATTCGGATAAACGGGACACCACTGTATTTTTTGTTATAATAAATATTGCTCAGCAATAAAGTAAGCACTTTCTTTTTTTAACGCTTGAATTGTTGTACAGAAACAGAAAAGGAGCTTGTGTTATTCACATGAGCCTAACAAGGAGCACGCAATTGCGTAATTAGTATTTGTAACTTCATAGGTAGAAAGGTGTGTGCAGCCTCATTACCATCTTGCAACAGTGTCTTCTGGAAAAAATAATTTGTCATTTTTCTTCAAGGGTTTTAATTACAAACGGAATAAGAAAGATTTTTTCCCTATCGTAATCAATTAATTAAGGTACCTAAATTGCGTGATATGAGAACTAAGGGTATTTGTTACCGCAAACGAAGACTAAAACTCGTTTTTTCCCATCACTAGGAACAAAAATGCAGTAATTTGTTTTTCATGATATGATACTTGATTAAAAATATTCCTTGGGATAAAATTCTTTTTGTATTGAAACTTATTTTCTCAAAGTCGTAAAATGGGGCAACTTTGTTTCTTCAGAATACCTTTATAGGAAAAGCTTTTCTCCATAATAACGCCTCATTGAATAAAGTTATGTAACATCTACAGCTTTTTTTTTTTAAATTAGCTTGTTTCAGGTGACGTTGTTACTTCCAGCTCTTCCGTCGATCGGTCCTCTGTTCCCAAGAGACTTGGATTCAGCAATCGAAGCTCGACTAATTTTTTATTTTTATTAAGAGAACCCGGAATCGAAAAATCATTAAAAAATCGATTTTGAGAGTTTTAAATTTTCTAGTAGCCCCGTTTCTTCTTTCTGATCGTCCCTCAACTTCCCACATGTGCTCACTAATTGTTGCGAAAGGATCAGATTTACTGTAAGGTAACCCTTGGCGCGATTTTTTCGGATTTGGCGATAAATATTTTTTTGTGGCAACCGTCTGACTTCGACTGATGATTCGGATTCTTTGACTTCGCAACGATGACGTTTTCCGAACATCCGGTGTCAAATGAATAGTCCAATATGCTCCATTTGACAGTAATCAATATTATTTTTGAAGAGTTGTATATGGTTTTTCCTTTTTTCCTAGCTTGCGCACGAACACATATTTTTCTTGTCACCAAATTGTTTAAATTTCAACAAAACAGTACCAACCTTTGGTTGTTGCACTTGGGACAAAGGATTACAGGAACCAACCGCTTTTATTATGTTAACTCTAAAGTATATTATCATACTAGACTACTAATTTTTGAAACATAACCCCTCAACTAATCCTTCTATCAAATAAGAGGTTAAAATACTAAATGAAACTTTTTGCTAAGGTTAAATGCATTTTGCCACACGATAACCTTAAATCTGTTACATATAAACTATTCGAGTACTATTTGGATTAATAACTAAGCATACCGAAAATATGTATGTTTGAACTTTTCAGTTTAGAACTTGATATGTGCTATGTATCCCATTATTTGCAATAGCCTAATATAATCTTAGACAAATATTAAATAAAAAATACATAAAAAGAATTCCTGGGAACAACCGAGAAACTTACTTTTATTTATTCTGCCGTGAAACTGGCGGCAATAAGTTTGCAATAACGTGTTAACTAAAACTGAAGACGCTACCCAGCAGTAAAAAAACTATATTTTTACACTTCATTATTATGCTAACTCATTAAGTAAACAAATACAATTTTTAGAATTAAGCATGCAGTTCTTTAAAACAAGCCCACATACTTCAGCAGTCTGAAACAGATTAGAGGGACTGTGTAAAAAAATAGTTAGGAAAAAAAGTGCTGCTCAATCCTTTACCTTTTGGAGCAAAATGCTCTATATGTTATTAAGACCCATAAATATTTACAAAGGGAAAAATATTTTTTTTGGATAATACTTGAATACCACTACTGAACTACTTTTGAATATTCTAATGTGTTAGCAAAACAACATATTTTCAATATTTGTGACCTTATTCATTCTTCAAAACACTTAATTTTTTTACGCAAGATTTATTATTGAATTCAAGGACAAGAAAATTGATACCTAAATTTTTTTTTTGTCATAAAGTCACCCAAAATCATCTACTTTAGTATAAGTAATGGTTTTTGTACATTAAGGTTGAGGCAAAATCAATAATCAGAGTAGTACTGGGTATTTTTCTAGGGTACTTAGAAGTTGCAGGGGAATAAATATAAACAGGACGCCTACTTTGCCTTCTGAGCCCTAACAGTGCCAAATTTTGCACCTAAAAGTGATTTCTGAAAACCTTGCCAACACCATTTTTTTATAAATATCTAGTTGTTGATGCCTAACATGCAATAATGAATGAAGCAGTTATGTTAATTACTGATTACTATAGGGGAAAATTCTTTCAGTTATGGTTATATTAAATTTCTAGTTCAATACTTCAGTAATTAATACAGTAACTACTATATATGTGTTCTACTAAGAAATTTATAATAAAAGTTATGTAAATGATTAACCTGCTAAATACATAACCGAATTTTATGTATTTAAAATTCCTTAAAGAATAAAATACAATAATAAAGAAAACAAATTTATTTTTGATAGTCATAAATGGAGTGTCTATAAAATTACAAGTGCAAAATAATTACAAAGAATAACCACTAAGCGACTTCCGCCTTTAAGTAAGCAACAAACATAATCACTATTCATAGAAAAGAAACAAAATCTGTAGAAAAACAAACACAAATATATAAATCCATAAATTTTCAGATAGAGTGAGCAATGTTGTTGATTAGGAATTTTCAAAGAAATTTGTTCTTTATGTTACACCATAATGGGAACTAACATTAACCTCGGAAGCAATGATTTTGACATATACTTTCAATATATTACAATCTTTATGTGAAGATGTATTTTTTGATAATTAGTTTTCAATGTTCATGTCATAGCACCAAAAACGGGATTGTGACGACAAATACTGGGACCGTATTCTTCATAGGCAGCCTTGGTGGGACACACTTGATAAAATTCAGGCTGAAAAAGAATTAGCACATTATTTATGGATACAGTATGTAATAGAATGGCATCTACAACACAAGAGAGGATTATTATTATTTAGTTCATTCTAAAAAAGGAGATCTGGATCCTTTATTAATTGTAAACAAATCCTTTTAAAAAAGATGGAGGCCCGAGCTGAAGCTCGGCAGCCATAAAACACACAATCTCACATCTTGGTGAATAGTAAAATGCATAGTTTTAGTTGAAAACTGATCCCGTGGCGCAAATACCTTTGAGAACTTTCTATCATGATTCAACTATTCGTGCAACTGACTTAATCTTAAGGTTTTATTTCAAGGATAAATTTTTATCTGCGTATGGAAAGGCTACAGATAATTCACAATATTTAAGGGAATTTTAATAGTGGGAATATTGTCTCATTTATATTAAAAAAAATAAGGCAAAGAAAATTGCTAAGAACCAAAAAAAGTATCCCTTTTATATGTTATTCGATTATTTTACTCTATCATAAGTTTTAAATACTTTTAGCAGAGTTTGCCAAAAGAAAAAAAAAACAGTTCAAGAAAACATGACAAAAAAAGTACTATGTTAAAGTAAATGTATATGAAATTTAGAGTCTGGTACATATAGGGTCTAACAACTTTAGGTTTGAAAGTAACAAAGCATTAAAAAATAGTTTAAATAGCAATTTACTTTTTTAAATAAGCAGGTAGCTGCTATAAGGAATTTCATGTAAGTTCATTAAGGGTTTTATATAGTAACAGATCTTTACAGTTCTAATGGGTAAAATTTTTAACTTATTTCTAAAAATAGTATCGCAAACAATCCTCAAAATTTTCACAACAATGCAGACCGACACATTTGTAGTTAAATTGATTAATAAAAAATATGACAAAGAGAGTAATTAACCCTTTCAGTCCCAAAAATTTACTACACTACAGAAACATTCGATATTCACAGAATAAGCTTATTTTAGGTCAAATATACGAATTCCATAAGAAAAAAAAATTCATTTAAATTTTTTATATGGTTTTTGAAACAATGTCAAAAATTTTTAACTGTGGAAAACAACAAAATAAAATTTTTTATGTTACCTAAAAACACTTCCGAGTTATATTTTTTAAGGTATCTGACCATATTATTAAAAAAAAATTAGTAATTATTTTAACCGAAATAGTTTAAATTGTGTTTTAAATATGTGGAACTGAAGTGAACTTATCAAAAATCAGGATAAACGCTTGTTGACTATTTTCTAAATAAAAAAATAGTAGTTCTGACTTCTATTGAGATTAATGTAAAATATTTTCTGATAGAACAGAGTATGAAGAATCGAATGATGTGTGTTTGGATGTCATAGCGGGACATAAACATTGTGAAAAAAATATTGAAAGTGATGATGCCAAATGGCATCACTGGGACTGAAAGGGTTAATAAGAAATTGAATAAAGGGTCAAATGAGTATTTCTAATTTCTACAAATGGCAGCACAAAAACAAAATCATTGCATTAAAAACTCATTAACTATTTTAACATTATTTGTGACTAATTATTGCATTAACATGTAATTATGCAGCATTTTCAAATAATTTTTATAGTGCAGTTAAAAATAATATATCCAAATGAAATTAAATCTTGCCAACATAATCCTAACTTACTGTAGATCCTAGCAAACTGCCACCAAACCACACAGCATATCTTTGCATGTGATGTGATATAACTTGCACATCAATTGGCTTGGGCTGTAAAATAATATCATAGGACTTGGTAGAAGAATACATTACAAATACTGAGACACAAAATATGAAATTTGAACTTTTTAGTGAAACTCAACATATAATCAAAGCATACCTAATTTGTTTCACTTGTCTGTCAAGTACATGACAATTAAGTATATGATAATAATGTATATGATGTCCAAGTGTATGATAATAAAAGGAAAAATTACAAAGTTGAAAGATGGAACTTAAAAAAAAAAAATACTAAAACAAAATGTCTTTATTAGAAAAAAAGACTTAATGTGTACATGTTATAACAATACATCTTCATTTTTTATATAGTATTTTCAAAAAATAAGCAACAATGGAGAAAAATTTATTAAACTGCAATTGATTTCTTCAACTGTCCTTTTGAACAAATTTTTATGATATGATTTACTTTATATAAGACCTATCTACAACATATAAGATATAATGAACTCTAATGAAAAAATCATCTATAATTAAAAATACTACCTTTATCCTTCCACCGCTTAGTGATTCACTAAGTTTCAATCTAGCATCAACCACTCTTTTGATGTCTCGCTGCAGCCTTCGTCCGAAATCACGGAACATAGTTGATCCTCCCGACAACACAATATTCTAAAGGTTGAAGAGACAATTATTTTATTATTTACAAGATATTAATAATGAAAACATTTGTAACTACAGGCAATGTTTGCTAATCCGAAAGTTCTTTTTTTGCACCCAAAGTCTTGTGTTTCTTTTTAATGTTTTTTTCTTCCTCAAACTACAACATCAGATTTTAAGTGCAAGGTCTTCGCAAAAAAAGGATTAAAAGCCACAAGATAATCAAGATTTTTTTAAAGCTAATACTTGGAATTGAGCATGAATTTTATTAATAATTATTTTCATATTTAATCAATCCAAAAACTATTTAAGCTACTTACTTTATACAAAGGTCTTCGGACATCAATTGGACAACTTTGAATACAAGTATCAACAATTTCAGATATTGGCACCATAAAATCAGGATTTGCAAACTGAAAATAACCAATTTTGATATTTTATCTTTAATTCAATAATATATTTTTAAAAAATTCATTGCTTTAGTGCTTGAAACAAAATTAGTTCAAGTCTGGATTGGGGGGAAATTGCCATCATATGATTAAAACGTTCCCAAACTTCAAACTTATTGCTAAATTGACTAGTAAACATAGAAATGGACAGAAATATTAAAAAAATAATTTTTCATACTGAATAATTATCACCTAAACACATGTAATTTGCTATGTAATGCAGGGTTAAATTTGCTTAAATTTCACATTGAGATTTTACTATAGTGAACTATTAACGTTTATATAAAAAAAAAACATTTTTATTTCTTAAGGTATTAGTGTCATTATTGATATTCACAATTATAAATCAGTTTCCTCTTAAGCTAGAAAGAATAACAAGAGATCCAGGATTTCAAATGGGTCCCTTTAATTCTTTAGTATTCCAGACTTTCCAAAATGAATGTTACTATTTCGCAGGATCAGTTAAACTTAAATTTGCAGGAAAATTTTTCAGGAAGATTTGAATCATTTTTTTGGCATTAAACAGATAAACAATGCTTAAAATTTGAAGTTACTTAATCATACTTTCATTTAAGTATGAGATAATATTATTAAAAAAAAAACGGGATGGCTTTGAGCATGCACAGAAGAGAGCAGCTTTGACAAAGAAAAAATGTATTTCCTTCTAAAAACAATATTTATATAAAATTTTCTACATTTCGCCCTTAATATTTCAGGATATGTTTAATTTAACTGCTTCCAGGTTAGAACATTCCGCCTTTCTAAGCGGAGTATTAAAAATATGTAACAATGTTGATAGATGCACATACTTCTGGATGGAAGAATATTTCAGGCCCCAAGAACCTTTCATATCCAACATCAACTGAAAATGGCTGTTGGGTGATTGCATTGATTCCTTCATACTTTTTCATCCACTTGGAAGGCTCTTGGTCATACTTAGAAAATTCCTTTGCAATATCAGGGCAGATATAGCTATACCTTTCCTAAAAGAGTAGAATATCACACAGGCTTATTTTGAATAATAGGTCCAACAAAAAAAGTAATATTTTAAAAATATGTATATTGTTTGTGAGTACTATAAATTCAGTCTACAATTATCCATGCTTATTTAATACTTGTTAAAGTCTGGTTAAATTGAATTAACGGCACACTAAAGCTTCATGAGGACTATTGAACACAATATTTGTGAAGCTAAATAAAAAAATATATTATATAATGCAAACAACTATCTAAGTCAGCAGTAAAATTTTTGTGTTACACGAGCCTGTCCTTGACATTTTAAATTGTGAAGATAGACAAAAGAAAAAAGTATTTCCTCATTAAAGAAGATGCTCTTAGAAAATGACTGAAAATTACTGTAGTAAATAGGAATTTAAAGCAATTTTAATTTTGTGAATATTCCTTACAAGTAGCCGATATTCTTTACAAGGGTCTTTTTAGCCCTAAATTTCCTCTTAACATAACACATTGGAAACAAGCGCATACTTTTAAGGCATTTAGCTTTATCCAACCTACCTTGATCATTTTTGCAGTCTCTAATGATTGTTCGGGTGGGATACCAACTTCACGCTCCCTGAGCAAGTTCTGAATGAAGTAAGTGATATTGCGACCAGCAATGGGAATGTGCTTAATACAGCTTCCAATAACATAGCCTTCAGCCTACAAATAAATATACATTTCTTTTAGCTTCTTAAAAGGGCTTTGGGTGATTTTTACAAAATTTACACCTTTTGAAATATAGTTCTAATACATTTCTGATGACGATTCTGACACCCAAGTATAGTAAAACATACATTGACCTTTCGAACAACATGAAAATGAGCAAAAACTTATGGTTTATTTCTCGATAAAAATTAATTTTTTAAAATAACATTTTTACAATTTAAAACCCTTAAGTTGACGATCTTTATACCAATATAAAATTTTAAATATGAAAAAAAACTTCATTTCATGTCTGATAAAATTAGTTTTGCAGTAAAAGGGAGAAAAACTCAAGTTTTATTAATATAGAACAAAGCCATAGGGGAATATAGTACTAAGGAATATTTAAATACTTAGAAATAGAAACATTAAAAATTATAAGTGCAGAAAAATGAATTGATTTAAAATCAGAAAAAATAGTTAGAAGAGCACATTGCCAAACCTAAAAGGTTGTCATAGTTTTTCAAAGATTGCCATAGAATATACACATTCTAGACTATCACAATGCTTCCACTACTTTTCATCTGTTTTAAAACGAACTTTACGATACAAAATATTTATAAAAAATATGTAGAGAAAATACAACAAAAATGGCCTTCATAAACAATTTCCTTCGGTATTTTTTGGCATTAGTACGCAAACAGAAAGGGAAAAGGCCAACAGGTGCAACCTCTCTTGCCAAATTAGTAATTTGAGGAGAATAATTGTTGAGGTCAAACTTTTTTGGAAAGTTTTATCTTACAGCAATTAGATTAGTAATTCATTATAAATATGTCTTTGATAGGTAAAAACTGCAATAATAATACAAATTAAAATAGAAGAATCTATAATTTACCACTGGAATGCAGTGAGTCACACCATCACCGGAATCAATTACTAAGCCATTTAAGGTTCTTTCTCCCATTTGTCTGGAAGTCCAAGATGCTGCTAATGCGAGTACAGCCTGCACACAAAATAAACAATGAATGAATCAATTATTTTAAATGTATAAAAAAATATAGGTGATTTTTAAATATTTTCAAAAACAAATATGTTTTATAAACTAATTAAAGATTTGTTTTATTCTTAAAGATACTCATAATGCTAGAAATACATAATTTTTTTTTGTTTATTTTTTAATTATACACAAGATATTTTGAATTTCTCAAACTAAAAAAATCTCTTAAATATATAAAGTATGCACCAGTACTTTTTTTGTTAAGGTAAAACAAAGAAAAATTAAATGAAAATACATAGCTCATTAGTTGCATTTGATAGGATGGCAAAAGGTATTTGATAAAGAGAACAACTTTTTAAAAAATGTTACAAAGCATCAAAAGTAAATAATGGCTATTTTTAAGTACCTGTACTGCAATATAGAGACCAGGAACATTGAAAGACTCGAACATAATTTCTGCTGTGTATTCTCTGTTTTCTGGAGTGTTTAATGGTGGTTCTGTCTGTAAATGGAAATAATTAAGTTAAATCATATACAGGTGACTTGGAAATAAGCATTTAATTTAAAAAAAACTACTACCTAAATCTGAGGTTTCCAACTGGTGGTAATTGTACCACTGGTGGTATGCAAGAAAATTGCAAGTGGTATGCGTGAATGATGCAAGCAAAATGATGCTACTATTTTTTATTTCATTAGTTACGAGTTATTCATATGAGTGTTCATTTTCAGAACTCTTGTCAGAATAAGTGTTGAAGAGGACTTACGAGTGAAGATAAGTTCCATTATTCCTAATGTTGATATTTTTATCACAGGCAAAGAACAAGTTTTGCTCTAAGGACTATAAAAGTATATTTTATATGATGACTAATTTTTTGCTGAGTTTGTACTTATTTTTTATTTGTATGTTTTTAGACCAATAGGTAAAAAATAAAACTATAAATTAATATCATTTTAATCTTTCTATTTTCCCTTCATTATAAGCATGTTATATAAACAAATATCTAACCATTAAATATGAAGTTTTCTCAGGAATTTAATTCAAAATGCCTTCGCACACTTTTAGAAGAGTAATTAATATAATATTGTCAAAATATTTAGGTCTGGTGGTACGCCAAAATTTCTTAAAAAGTCAAGTGGTATGCAGGTGTAAAAAGATTGGGAACCCCTGCTTTAAACAAACACTTTTGCAATACAAACTAATGAATTATTTTTTTTAAAAAAGACATAAGACAGTACTATCAAAATAAACCCAATTCTAAAAAGACATGCTAGTAGTTATAATTTACTGTAAATAACTGATAAGAAATTATCAGCTTTGAAAAATAAGCTACGAATTAAGGCAAATCTTATATCAAGAAGGGTTTAGGAATACCCTCATATTGAATTCTCTAAAGATTGCTCATTTTTTTAAAACATACTTTTCTGCTAAGTAGTTTGGTTGAATACTTAAGAGATAATCAAGGAAAAGTAAACCATTTCTAAAATAAGGTGCTCACTAGTAAAAAGTAATGATCTTCTGGCTCGGCCCGCAAGTACTTGAAGATGCATTGTTCCCAAAACCTTTCCATCAAATCCCAATCTTCAACAATGCCATGGCGAATGGGATACTAAAATAAAGAAAAGTTATTAAAAGTTGCATATTTAAAAATCAACTATAATACATTTGCAGAGTTTTGATAGCGGGATTACACAAACCCACCATGATATTTGGTGAGATTTTATAATTAATAAATACTTAGACATATTTTATTTTGATAGCTTTATTTGTATTTTGAACATGAAACTACACTTTTTATGGTAATTATTTTGGGAAGTAAAGCTAAGGTTCAAAAACATAATTATTTGGAAGAAACCTGGTGCTAACAAAGTATTTAACAAACTTGCCAACTCAATATAAACATCATAAATATTGCATGTGTTTGGCAATACTCGGGCAACCTGTTAAGATCAACTATCAGCTTTCTGCAACGATATACTAGTCAAAAGTTAATTAGTTTAAATAACTCCGTACTTTAACAGAATATCCTGTGGAATCTATGGCTTCATCTCCAATGTAGAAATCTAAATCATCGATTCCACGACCAAGTCTTCGTATTGCTTGATCTCCAATTTTGGCAGTTTCTCTTATGGCAATGGCTATCAAAGAAAAATTGCATATAAAAATGTGGAAAAGCTTATGAAATTTAAAATAGTAAAATTCAATAATATTTAAAGCAAATTAAGAATAAAAAGTAATAGAATTTCAGTATTATAAATTCAAACTGATTACCTGATGGAATGATGAACTGTGGTTCTCTGTTACCAGCAAAACCGAGTTTTGTGTACCTAAAAATAAAAACCTTCTTTAGTTATCTAGCCGCTTCATTGCTCTTTATGCTGCTTAACAAAGCAAAATTAAGTGTTTTTATTGAAGTGGATAACACTGGTATGACTTAGTATAAAAAAATCCAAAAAGAAATCATAAGCGAAGAAATCGATGATACAAAAAACAGGCTCTTTGCTAAAAGCAGTTGTATAATGTATATGCAGTGGTCAGAATGGCATTATAAGCATCAATTAATTTATGATCATTACCTTAATAACGAAACTCATGGGAAATACAATTTAAAATACACCTTTAAACATATAAATCTCAAGGGCCTGCTTTGTGCTTTAAAAATTTGACTAAATTACATGTTTTCTGTTGTGAGAATTTAATAACAAACTAATACAACCCTATACCCGGTCTATTCTGAATGAAAGCTTCGAAAGCATTTTCTTCCCCTACCCCACACGTGGTTTTATTCAAAACGGGGCAAGCTTGTTTTCCCCCACCCTACTTAAGTTTGAACTGTCAACCTCACAGCAGAACCTCAGACGCATGGTTTAGAGAAACGACGCTCCCCCTGTTTCCTAGAAAGCCAAGCGAAGGGATGGAGGAAGAAAGTGTTTCCGGAGCTTGCCTAGTATATAGACAGGTATAGTTCTAACTAGGCTACTACAGACAAACAAAATCCCAATACCATAGGTTTGTAGTGGTGCGCGAAAGCAATGCACTGCACACTTATTTGGGTTCCCCGGCAATTTTGAGTTCTCTGGAAATCCAATAGGGAGCAGTAGTATTATAGGGTCCCTTAAAGCCTAGCATTTGTTTGGGGTCCTGGGTAGTTTTTTCTGTTTGTGCTATGGACATTTTTTTTGGTTCCGAGTTAGTTTTGACAATTATTAACTCTGATTGCTTTGGTTTTGACAATCGGCAAGTGTCATGATCTTTTCCCATTTAGGAAATGGGAGCCCCAATAACAGAATGGTCTAACAGACATACAAAACTAAAATAGAGGGCTAGCGAACCAGCCCTCTTTAACTCAAAATTCAGATATACACCAATTGTAATAATAGAACAGATCAAAACTCGATGAAATGATGGAAAAAAAGCAGTACAAAATATTACCACGTACACAACACCAGAACCACCTACAGTGTGCCTATCGAAATCAATTTTAAAAAGTATGACCACAAAAACACAATGAGATTATGATAAACCAGGCCTTGTATGAAGATATTTCGGTTTAAGGACATTTTCAAAAATGATACTACAGGTATCTGCCATAAACCTTTCTAAATACATACAAGGGTTCGGCTAACACAGCAAAATATTTTTTTTCAAATCAAAAGTAGTAAAAGACTACTAAAGTATAACTTAATTCTTGTGCGCTAAATTCAAAAGATAATTAATGAGAAAAGCAATATGAAGCTAAGGTTTTCGGTCTAAAAAACTATTTACATTGAGCTACTAGACATTTTCTTTGTACTGATAACGGGTGTCAAATAATCAGCACAATTTCTAGGGTAACAAAAAGGAAACATAAGATAGATTTAAATATTGATAAATATAATGCATTTGCATTCAACAAATTATGATGAGGATAATATAGACTGTCATCAGCGGAAATACAAATCGATAACACAAAAACCATACATCCTATATGAATTATATATGACAAATTAAAGCATTTTTATGATAGAACTATAATTATTACTAACCCAGTTCCATTGTCGATGACGATTGCAGGTAATCTTCCAGCCATTAAATTAAATAAATAGCTTTAAAGAAACATACAAGAAATATTTACGATATTTACCACCCGCTTTCCAACACCCAGTATGTACAAAACAACGGTGACAGTTAGGTGAGTAGACAGTTAAAGTAAATGATAAATTTTCAAGTGACGTACATCCCGTGGTTTCGGTTTGAGTACATTTTAAGAGGGCGTAGATTTTCGCTTTATTGTGTTACTTGCTTAATGAACCTGGCGTTTCACGGGTGTACCTTTTATAATGGTGATTTTTTTAGCATGTAAACTTTGATTTAATGCCGATTTATTCACTCTCCACAACAACTGTATCCACCGATTGTATCCAGGAGATCGATGACTTTCCCGTAGGCCCTGTTGAAATTGACGGAACTAAAAGCTTTCTTTCCCGATCCTCTTTTGCGGTTTTCCAAAAGTGCTTGAAGGTAGCTCTTTTTGTTTCAGTTGGGCATCGAAAACAATTTCAATTAACCTCAAACAAAATTGTTTTAGAACAGCGTCTCGCACGTCGGTTTTAAAAAAACGTTAAAAGTTTGGTTGATGATGACCGAAACTCGAAACGAACAAACTCGAAACGAACAAACTCGAAAACCGTAATTATGCTAAGTGGCTAAGTCAGTTGGATAGATCTCCGAGTAACAAACAACGCTACTGTAAGTTTCCAAGATTAAACCATCCATAGGCGTGCACGCGAAAGTTCCTTACTGAGCAAAGGTATAAATCAATATCAACCATCAGTTTTATCTTTGCTAATTGCTTCTGAAATAGGATGATAATTTGAACAACTTCATTGAAGAAACGAGAATGTTTCGTTGAGAACAAAATGTTTATTTTATCATAAAAGGAATCATTTGGACTCAATTATATACAATCAGAAAGTTTATATTGGTGAAAAGTTACCATTTACCTCTCTTCTCTTTTGACTGCGTTAGTTTTTGTGGTCGCCTAAATGTCACAAGAATAGCATTACCGAATCTCTAGTTCTGAATGCCCTGTAACACCATCTTCAGCAAAAGTGTTAAAGTCACAATAAACATAAGATTTTTATTTAAAACTTCCAAAATAATATAAAGCTTTTTTAGAGTGGGTGGCTAATGGGACGCAGAGCTGATGGGATAAAGAGCAAAATGCGACGAAAAATTTACCTTTTTTACAAATATTTCTACACTACAAAATTGTTATAGTTGGACTTCCAAATTTTAACAAGCAAAGATCAGCCATTAAAATTATGTGTTGAAGTGGAGAGAAGAATTGTTGCTTTGGAGAATCCAAAGTTAGTTAAAAGTGTATATTTTTTCACTTTTGAAGTAATAAATAAAAACTCTCTATTAAACTATAGTTTTAGGTATCACAGATTAAGATATTTTATGTAAAATACTGTGATGAAATACACGTGGTTCTGAGTTTTGGATCATATATCAATAATAACATTGTTGTGTCTAATGGGACAGAAACTGTGGGGTCAACTGGGACACGAATAAACCTAGATTTTTATGTTTTTCTTGAAGAATCTATAAAAATTTCTAATTTCTTATTCAGTCAAGTTGCCAAATACTTTTTAAAATTTTAATTTTAATATTTTTTAAACATTTTTCGTTGTACAAATAAGTGAAATTTCAAGTAGCTTAACTCATGACATATTTTTTCACCTGAAATTTCATTAGTTACATCTGAACAGAACTTAATGAAGATAAATTATTTATTGTTGGTAAAATTTGCTAGAAAGCAAACTTTTCTTTTTTACGTTGGATTGTGATTTCTGAATAGAAAGCAATGAACCCCAGGCAGTGGCGGCTCGCGGCATACAGCAAGTGCAGCCAGGCTGTACCTAAATATTCAGTGAAAAGCAAAATCCCAAATCCGATACTATATTTTGCCAAATTAGAACATTTTTTAATGTAACGCTTTCAAGCTAAAAATGAAAATTCCACTCTAAATAGTGGGATTAGTAAAAGTTACCTATTTGGGTATCAAATTAAATGCATGTCCATAATCCAATCCTACTAAACTGCTGTCCGGTTAGAGAAATGAGAAACGGGCTGAAGGACGCGAGCGTGGTTGCCATTGAAGGGGAAATCAAGAGATTGAATTCCTCCTCGCTTCAGCCATAGACTAGCGTTCAAACGGTTATTAAATATTAAATTTCGGCGCGGAATGCTGTTGTTTATTAGTGATAATATTTTACTTGTTCTTTAATAAAAGATAAAAAAACCCACCGCTAATGATAAAATATACTTAAAGTTATACACTGTGTTTTTATAAAGTAAGTTTTTCCATTTTATGTAATCTTATATACTTTTTTCATTATATGCTTTTCAATTTATGCTCAGCTAATAGAAGTTTGTGTGCGTGGGGGGAGGGGGGGGGGGGGTTCGCGTTGCTTTGGCTGCACCAACATTTTTGACCACGTGCCGCTACTGACCCCAGGTAAGCTTTTTGAAGGTAAAGACGGAAAAATACATAATTGATAAATTCTTGTACCCTAAAAAAAGAAGTTTGGGATACATTTTAGGTTAGGTTAGGTTAGGTTTGAATTATCGCCGCACTGGAGCTACACGAGGGCTATTGGCGACGTGATACATTTTAGAGGATTTAGATACAAAACTATCCTTTCCAGTAATTGAACAAAAACTGTAGGAGCGTAATCGATTTTGAGTTATGAAACTGATATTTCACTTTTAAATGGGAAATAATTGTTTTTTAAAAATAAAATTTCATTATATACAGTATGTTTATGGCGTTTGCTTTAAAATTTATTTTCTGGCCACCTTTCTATTTTATGAAAATTAGGGCAACATTTACCAAGTATCCATTACTACCTACTACTCCACATATGGGGGCTAATAGAATAGGACAATTGCACGTTTGTTTAAAATGCTCATCAGCAACTAAAATAGAATATAGTAATGTCATTTCACTTTTGTCAAATGACTTTTTAAGTAAATTAATGTTCAGTTTATGAGCTTGTAAAAAAGAAATTAAAAATTTTGTATTTTTACTGAAATACAGAGGTTAATAAAATTTGTCCCATTACCCCCACTCTCCCTTAATATTTAATGTAAGAAATTTATTTTGCAGTTTCTATTTTATTAAGTTGCTTGTCCATTATATTCTTTGCCAACTCTTTAGTAATCAAATCAATTGCATAAAATGAAGCTGATGCATGTTAAAATCTAATTATTACCTAAGTCAAGACGCCGCGCACTTTTATGCATAAAATTGAGCTTTAATTTTACTTATTTGCCTCTTCCCATTTTAATGTAAGCTGTGGAATCTATAAAAATATATTTGGGTAGAAAATAGTTGGGACATAAGATGCACTTTGTGCCCCGATTTTTCTCTCTCCTAATTTCTGCTTATAATTACTAAATTACAATGCCAATGAAATTTTGTTTAATAAATATGATTTACTTGTTTAGTCTATTATGTGTCGAAAACAAATATACATTAATACAACAGTTCCATTACCATCTATTTTCCTTCAAACAAACAATGAAAAGTAAAACACCGTCTTTATAACTGAAATTTATAAGATAAGTATCTTCAAGATAGTTGGTAGGTTGGTGCAGAATAGAATAACTACAGAAAAGTTTTCTGAAATTTACTTTACATTCGTTGTAGACTTTGATGTGCGAAAATCGAACCTGTCAATAAAAAAGTTCTACCTCATTTTCTCCAAATTGAACAATGAAAAGTTGAAATAAGCAGTTCAAGTATCGTCAGTAAATAAAGGTTTAAATTAGCCGCAAGGTTAAGTGGGTGCTTTTGCCGAAGTTAACTTTGTCTATTGCGGTGGTTCCTGGTTTCAAATTATCTTTAAGTTCTGAAAGATAGAAGCTAGAAATAGCAGATGTGTTATGCTTTCCAAACTAATTCTTGAATTTTATATATTCGGTGTCGTCTAAATTAGTCATAACTTCATTGATTAAAAATCCCAGTTTTTGATTTAAGATTTTTGTTTTCCCAGTTTTTGATTTTTTTCATTAATTAAAAATCTCAGTTTTTTATTTATTTATACTTTATTTATATTTTATTTATTTTTTAAGTTTTTTCCAACGTGACTCTTATGTTTAACTCTCTCCAGGTCTTATAGTATAAAAGCTGCTATTAATGTGAGTGTGGTGCATATGAGGAGAAGAGTAAGTTCTGATATAACCATTCTATCAAATTTTTATTATCTATCACTTTAACAAGTTCACAAATTTTTACAATCACTGGTTCTACTAAAGGAGATATTATGACATTGAAGGTAAACAAGTGGATCGGGCAAGATAAGGAATATCAAAACTAAGAAGTATTAGAATCGACATATAATTTATACACGTTTTTTCTTGACATACACAGAATACCACCTATTTAACATTCACCAAAGGAACATTAACATAACTTCCTAATTAGGATCACCATACGCGCCAATTCTAAGATACACATGAAATTAGTTGTGAGTTTAGTTGAACTTAACTGTTTCAATAGAAGCAGCAATAAAAGATTTTTAATAACTGTACTGTTCTCACATATTTCGTTTAATGTAATTGTATCACTATATAAATGGCAGTTTCTAGATACATATTTAACTGGCTACAGCCTTAACTATACATTAAATAAATAAAATACTGACACACATAGGAACACACGCTAACATCTAGAGAAGGATTTAGAACATACATAAAGTACAAAATGGTGAATATAGAAAAAACGCGCATTTTTTTTTTCATTTTAAAGCCTATGTACAGATACAATCATTTTGACATACTTCCTGCATTCAATTAGCTCAGACATAAAATAAGACCACCGACGTCCACTGAGCTGAATGCAGTTGTGTCAAGTTTGACTAGCATAAATGGAAACTAGCTGTAGACAATTAACATTCAATATAGTAGAGTTTTTAACATCTAACGATGATGGTAGATAGAGTATTATGATATGAGACCACAACAATTACAAATAATAATTTAATTTATAAAAAAGCATCTTTTATCAATAATATCAATACTAAAAGGTTGACTTGTATAGCTGCAGATGTCCTTATACTTCCTACTTTTGTACATTACATTGCATTAAGTACGTGTAAATAAAGCTTTTTCCAACCTATGTGCTTATCTCTTTTGTATCTTAAGGAGCAACCTCAATATTTATTAGTGGGATTTATGTTAAGGTTTTTTTTTTATTCAGAGAACAACTTAAGTTTCTTAATAATATTTCGATTTCTCAAATAAGTATTATCATTTTTGGCATTGTTAATAAATTTTACCAAAAGTTACTTCAATCAGTTTAGTAAAATTTTAAACTAAACTGTAAAATTTTCATACACATTTGTTACAATTTAATAATATTGCCGTTTTTAAAGCCTTGTGGCAGGATAATTGTGTACAGGTTTAACAGTTTATGTTTTTTTTCTCTGGTTAAAAAAACGCATCTTATTGAAAGAAAATATATTTTCTTTATCATTTAACCGGCTCATTTTACACCATGCTATAAGTAAAAGTCAACTTACGTACAGTCTTTCACAAAAATTAAGTACAAAACATGAAATTTATATGTGTTAGAAATTATAATTAAAAGAAATGTGGCATTTTTTTGTCATGACTTACAAAAACATAGGGATTTACGGTCGAATCTTTCATACCTTGAATTTAACTTAAATTTGGCTTTAACAATTTTTGGTTCATTAAGAAAATTATGTTAAATTATGAAGCAAATTTCTTATATTTTCTAGTGATATTTATTTTTAAAGAAGCATTTTATAAAGATTTAGATATGTTTAAATACGATAATAGATATTTTAAATACTAATACCTCTTTATTATAATTTTATCACCATAATTTCACCTTCTAAATGTTTGACAGTGAATTCTAGGAAATATATAATAAACTTTTTTTTGAAAATCTTATTTATTTTTCATAAATCGTAATAAAATTTGGCGTAGATCTGAACTCAATAAATATTACTAACTAAGAAAATAAATGAAATTACTTCATACTAATTTTACTTTCTACATACACATTCAAACAATGTTATGGCTACTATTATCAGTTTTTAATGCTATATTACATTACACAATCAAGTAGTTTATTATTTATACAATCACCATCAATTAATTAGGATTATTGCGGGGGGTGATGCATATGATAATTAAATTTCAAAATCAGAAACTACTTTTGTTCGTGTTATAACATTCACAAGGTCGTCCCCTGACTTTGTGTTCTAACAATGGCGACCCTAAATTGGTTTATTAATAGCCGTATAAGACACCGATTAATCGGTTTAGCCGAAAGAGTTCTATAGTAGGGTAGAGACTGAACCTACCAACCGCATCATGGACCAACATGGGCCACAAATGTCTCTAGTCTATACTGTCTCCGATGGACGAGTGGTTTGAATCGCAGGCCATTACCCTAGCAGTCAGTGCGTTGTAACGAGTGCGGGTTCGATTTTCGCATTTGCCCTGGGTGTACTTCCTTTCTCAGTATAAAAATTATAAATTAACTAGCACTTATTAGGCTTAATTGCCCCTCAATTTGGGCTCCGTAGTGAGCCATGGCTGGCTGCCAATGGCAGCTCAGTACGAGTCGTTCCTCTACCCTACTATAGAACTCTTCGTTTAGCCTTATCGGTAAATATTATATACATTTAGCCTTAAATTAATTTAAGCCCCCCCCCCCCCCCCCCCCCGAAAACCAGACATTGAATAAATCCGATATTTCTTGAAAAATACGCCATTGGACGTTTTTCGACGTTGAAAAATGTTCGGTGTGTGTGTGTGTGTGTGAACAGGATATTATTCCATAAAAATGTAGTTCTGATTCGACAAATCTTATATTTGTTTGCGTGTTTTTTTTAAACTTTTGAACCCTCTTTCAAATAATTCTGAATAAACCCTTATAGTGCCGAAGAAGTACAGATCGATCCAAATAACTTTTAACTTAAAAAATTCATAACTTTTGGGGTCGATGAAGTTTTTCTTTTCATCTCTCAATCTGGCATCTTCTAAATTTTTATTGAAATGATTTTATTTGACATCCCTGTCATTTTCTATATTCCAACTGTGTCCCCTGCATTGTGTAACGCTAGCATAGAGCCGCCATTGCACCCCAAAGATCTACTCGAAGATGACATGACCCTCAACTCATTTGAGAACATGCTTTCAAAAAAAAATGATAACGTAATCTCGCATTTCACGCCAGCGCATAAATTAGCAAGTGTACCTAAAAAAACTATACACTTCCACTCCGTGACTAGAAAGTACTCACATACGAGAACCTTAAGGCTCGTTTTTGAGTACCCAGTTTTAACAGAGCGACATCGTCCACTAAGGAATGTCACCAACAAAATAAACCAAAGGCAAAACAACAAAACAGATGACAATCATTCAGAGAGTCCTGTCTTCGATTTGGTCTTGATCTTCCTCCAGCTGATCCTGAAGGAATTCCTCGAATGTCATCTCTCTGTCCCGTTCGATGATGTCGCGTTTTCGTCGTTTCCTGTAGTCGTCCTGGCTGGTTGCCTCGATGCAGAGGACGATAAAGGAGTTGTTGCATGAGTATCTTTCCTGGTCCAGCAGTCTTCCCCTGAGCAGCGAGCTGGCCATGCCGACTTTGCCCAGACCGGCAGAGTGCCACGCGTCGCAGTAGGATTCGAGATCGCGGACGCCATGTTTGTCCGAGCCGTGCCACACCAGTTTCTGGGACCTGTTGACAACGAAAGAATGCTCGATAACAAGAATACAACAGAAAAAATTACAGGTGGTTCTGTTTAATTTTCTGCATATTCCATATAATGGCAGCAAAAACTAGTACAAATTTTAAGATTATGCAGGTTTCCAAAGCGTCTAATCCGGATCGGCTGATTAAGCTTTATACAAGTGTACTTCAAATTAGAAATTGGTTAAACATAAACACAACAGAACGATAATTTTAAGATATAAAAGAACACAACAAAACTATGTTTTGTAGTTAGAGTTCCCTAATCATAATGTACATAATCTCACGAAGATTTGATGGCATAAATTTCATTGCAAAAATTCTACGTTCTACTTCAATTAAGAAGCAGTCGTAAAAAGTTATTGACATTGATCGTATGACTGCTTAAATTATGAAAATATTTTCTAACTGTATAACTGTGATAAAATACATTAGAAAATAAAATAATCATATTGTATTTTTGTCATGTTACTTACCACCTGTTATCAGCAAGAACATTTCTTCCATCGAAAGAATAAATTCGCGGAGGATATGGGAATGGAGCTCCTGCACCTGTGAATACATCTTTCCAAGCATTGAAGATGATTTCTCCCTATAATTACAGAAACATACTTAGGTGAAGCTATGCTCTTTCATGAATATATAGGTTCTTACACTTTTAGAAATCTAAGTATAAATATTTAACATTTTTCATTTGTCTCTTTTTGACAATCTTTTTCCTCGTTTCACGTAGGTTACATGATTTTAGTCAATGCGCATACTCTCAGACACAATTTTAACTGAATTAACGATAGTTTTACTTGAAGCATTTTTCACGACATCGTTTCGTCAGAAATGACTAAGATAAAAAACGATGAAATTGTTGCGAATATTAAGCATACATTTCTAATAGTGTATTCTGGATCTAGAGAACGACAAATTGGAGTTTACTGTTTGTGACTGGTCTTTAATGTCTTTATTAAATCGTAGATCCAGAAGAGTGAACTTCAGTTGTTTTAGATAGTTCCAATCTACTGATGCCTAGTACAGAAATCTCCATTAAGATGTACTTTCATACATAGATTATAAAAAGTATATTATATATTACATCAGTAATTTTTCCTCAATGATATAATAATGTAAAACTTCCAACAAAACTACTGGAAAATCCTATTTTTGTTAATACGTCACTTTACAAGTTGACCCTGAAGGCTGCCAGAGATAACTCAGGAATGTACTGTGTAGCGCCATTGGCGACTAAAATCGCAGGCAATTATTCCCTTTTGGAAAAAGGTGGTTGAATTATTCCCTTTGGTTATAAAGGTGGCAAAATAGCAAGAATGTGTCAACAATCAAGTGAACAGGATCTCACCTTGAGGTTGACGACCGGCAATCCAGCGTCTTGGAAGCGCACAATGCTATCGAGGTTCTGAACCCTGGATGCCAGGAAGGCGCGGAAAGTGCCCCGCAAGTTGACCCGCCTGGACTGTCGATAACATTCGTAGTCGGCTCCCCGGACGCCGTGCATGTCCCCGCTGAACGGCTGGTTTAGGGCTGCCATGCGGAGCTGCATATATCAAGGAACATGTTACGTTAATTTATGTTGAAAGTTAAAGTAGATAATTAATGTGATAGATAGGTTTTTTTTTATGTCACACAATCCTAATTAATATTATCTCGGCTGTGGGAAGGTAAAGCTGCTGTATCTACATGAATGACTTAGAAAATTTTATCTTAAGAATAATGATTAGTTACAATTAAGTGCATTAGTTTTGAAATTCCAACTTCTGCGAAAGTATTGCTTTTCCAAGTAAGCCTTAGCATAAGGCTAAACCTTAGCATAAACCTTAACATAAGGCTAAGAAGTTGGGAATTTTGTATTTTAAAACTGATGCCTCTGTGGGGATAATCATCTTTTTTTAAACACTCATCAACTAAAACCAGTAAAAAAAAGCATACTAAAGATTATTTCAGGAAAAAAGATGGCCCCTGTCATTTTTGTAAATGCGGTGCCTCACCAGTCCACGCAGAGTCCTATACCATGTATACAATTACCCAATCGAGAAAGCTTAAGGAAAATTTCTAATTGAAAATAGACTGATTTAAGATTATAAACACAAGACTTTAAACTTCAGGGAAAATCAAACTTACTTTTTTCCACATCTTTTCAAGGAAAGCAGTCCAAAGATAAAATTAAATGTTAAGTGTCGGTATACACAATTAACACATTTATAGAATATTAACGTACATTGCGCATATGATAATGAATCATTCTTAAAATACTTTTAAACATATATTGAGAAAATACCTACCCTTGGAGCTTTATCCAACCTTAAAGCATCTACTGGAGGACTAAAGGGTGCAGGTGTTGTAGGTGGTTTCTAAAAAAATATTTTTATTAATTTATAGGTAAAAATTTACATTGGTTTGGAACTTAATATAGTTTCGAAATATTGGAAAACTTTACTCACTGTAGGACTAGGTGTGGATTGTACAACAAGTGACCCCAGCTGAAATGTTAATCGAAAATTAAAATGGATTAGAATGCATATATTGAAACTCATAAATTGATTAACATAATAAAATTGTAACTCATATTTGTTTAACATTAAAGATCCATATTAAAATAATTTCGTTTAATGAGTAAAGAGTTAGTGGATTATTCAGTAATTCTTCACTAATTCTAAGGAAATTGCATAAGTTTACTATTTTTCTAGAAAAAGAGTATTCTTGATTTCGATCGTGAATAAAACTTAAAAAAAAAACTCATTAATCAATGCAACAAACAGAACATTTAAATTCTGCATGTTTAATTAGAAACAGTAAAAGATTTGCTTTAAAAAAGAAAACTAATGTTACAACCATTTTCCCTTACAAATTCCCAAGTAATGTTACAGATGTCAAATCATTCATGAAATATCATCATTCATGAAATATCATGATTCAGGAAATCATTCGTGAACCATCAACTTTCCTGATATCATTCGTGAAATGTCATCAATTTGAAACCATACTGGAATAAGGTTTGCTTTGAGATACAATACCAACACAAAAAAATATAATAACTAATACATAACATACGTACCGCTACATACTGCCACCCTTCACTAACTCGCACCAGAAGCGACTCCTCTTCTAGGACGAACGCCAGTGTGCCCAAAGGACTGATGTCAGACATCCTCAGCAAGGTGTCCATGTTCTTGAAAGTCACGGCCTGGAGAGGATACATTATTTCCTCAATAATTCATAAAAAGTGGAATTACTATTCTTAAATACACCAAGGTTCATGGGACAGGATTGTTTGATTTTTAGAGTGTTGGGCTGACATTACTTAGGTTGTCCTGCCGGCTGTAGACTCTCCATCTCCATGTACAATACTAACGGTGACTAGTGGTCACAATGTCCTCAAATTCCCATACCAAATTGAAACATCTGAGGGTGATATGCCAAGTCTGGGATTCTCTCCTTAGTCTCTGTCTCTAAATTAGAAAATCCCCTTACGAATCCCCCCCCCCCCCAAATAGGATGTCACTGATCGATACGTTTGGAAACTTTATATTATCTCTTGATCATGGTTTGAAATTAAAAACCTGCCCTCATAATCAATTTGTAGCTCCTTTAAGTATACCAATATTTTTGAACCGACTTAATATATCCAATCGCTTTTCAATGTCTATTATCTTATACTTCCCTCCCCACATCCAGTAAAAATCCTAATAAATCCTCTATATAAAATTTGTGAAATATTTTCTACTATTATTTAATGTTATAAAATTATTACGTTTATTTTTTCCTCGAGTGTAAACTTGTTTTGGACAAAACTTGAGCCGAATTATTTAATGACTATTAAAAATAGACTTAACATATTTCGGATACCATGAGAAAATAACATAGTAAATAAGAAATTTAAGAACTTTTATCAAGGAACTGTTTAACAATTTAAAATCTCAATGAATATTTAAGGCTATGGGTACTCAGCGAAATGTAAAAGCATTGTTTGTAAAATAGAATCTTTACCCCCGGGACTACCGTTGGCCTGCGAAGTTCTTCTGGTGAGTTGTTGTTTGATTTACATAACACATACATTATTACATAACATTTTTCGGATACCATAAGAAAATAACATAGTAAGTAGAAATCTAAGAACTTTTATCAAGGAACTGTTTAATAATTTAACATCTTCAGTAATATTTAAGGCTAATGGTACTCAGCGAAATGTAAAATCATTGTAAAATAGAATTTTTACCCCCGGGACTACCGTTGGCCTGCGAAGTTCTTCTGGTGAGTTGTCGTTGTTCGATTTACCAGGCGGGCCAGGAGGTCCTGGTGGACCTGGAGGTCCAGGTGGTCCCGGAAACACTTGCACACCTTTAAAAAATAAATTTACTTGATTTTTTTGAAATTTCAATAAAATTAACATGAGTGCTATTGCATTCTATTTCACATTGATAATTAGGAATTTCTTGTTTTTGTCTAATGAAATATATAAGACGCATACTTACCCTTTGCTCTTGTAAATGCTCGTAGCCCTTTAATTCCTCGATATGCTTGCAATGAAAAATTAGTTTTTCAAGCGTTATGTTTCGTTAATTATTATATCCTTCTACTTTCTCAAACTAATATACAAGACATAGACGCCAGGTCAGGTTTAGTCTCCAAAAAATAACTTGGGATTTTTTTTCTCGCATATACTTAATATTTATATTACACTTTCTTATGATGATCATTCATATTTAATGATATTTTCAAAGTAAAAATTGTCTAAGCCCTTTAACTAGATACTTCGACTGAACAGCTTGGAACTGATATTAATTGAAATGACAGTACTCAATGTTATCTGTATCATGTAACATACATTGCAACAAATCGCGTGTTTGTAAACAACAAATTTTTTTGTAAAGCTAAAAGATGATATGAAATTGAAGAAAAAGTTTGCCAAAAATGAAACAAGTAGGTTATTAATAGAAACTGACACTTTGAACTGCTTCCCACAAAATTAAAAGAGGAACCATAAAACACTAAATTTAGCTATACTTTAAATCTTTACAAGTCGAAATTAGGCAAACTATTTCTCAATAATTATTCTTACTAATTTTAGCTGAATTATTTGTATTTTAAAGAAAATATATATGTTATATTTCTCACACTTAAATATTTCATATCAATATACAAAATTGAAACTATCACGTTCAAAACTTAACTAAACGAACTAATTTTTAAATATTCTTTAAACGACGCAATTTTTCTAGATGACATTTATTTTTGAAGACGTCATTTTTCTTTAATAAATACTCAAATGTAAATGAAAGATTTTGCCTCCATTTTGAAACAGTAAAAAAAAAAAAAATGAAAACCTTGTGGTTTGTAAAAAAAGATAATACAAACAATCAAAGTCTCATTGTGACATGGATTAGGACATCATTCAAAACTGATTTATGTCACAAAAATAAATGTTCTTTAAATTTGTTTAATATATATAAAAATAATACAAATAAAGCTTAGCAATTGCAAGCAATTGTTAAAGGTGATTTAACTTAATTAAAAATGGCCTTCTTGAACTTTTTAAATGGGTATTGAACTGTGCAACTTAAAAAAATAATAATAAACTACTTTAAATTCAATTCAAAATTAAACCCGTAGAGCGACGATTATTCAAACTAACCTAACTAAATTAAACTCTTCCTTTTAGTCCCGATTCTATACTAAATGTAAAGAAACTATATTTGACTTACCTCTTCTTCCGCCATTGTCGTTCCCTGTCCAGAATGGATTTCTGAGTCCACCTCCTCCCGCTGATCCCGGAGGGCCTGGTAGACCAGGGGGTCCAGGTAGACCCTCACCAGGGGGTCCCTAAAATTAAAGGAAATAGTAAGTCTGAATGTGTATTAGGACAGATAGAATACACATGATAACAGTTGCTTTGGGTGCCTAAGACTTAAGAGGACTCCCTTGGAATTCGACATCTTAAAAATCGTAATGATATTCCTATGGAAAACATTCGCAAGTCAATTACCGCCACAATTTTATTAAAAGGTTACCAGTTTCTTGTATCATTGAAAAGAACGAAAGGAACTAAAATCATAAAACTAATTTGTTTTGTGAAAATCACATATATAGTATTTTTTAATAATTTTTTTAAATTAGAACTTAATGCTTACTCCATTTTTACTAACTTCAAAAAATTATTAAAAATACTAAATATGTGATTTTCACAAAGCAAATTAGTTTCATCCTTTTAGTTCCTTTCGTTCTTTACAATGATACAAGAAACTAGTAACCTTTTAATAAAATTGTGGCGGTAATTGACTTGCGAATATTCTCCATAGGAATAACATTACGATTTTCAAGATGTGAAATTCCAAGGGAGTCCTCTTAAGAACTTATTTAAGTTTTAGTTGGGTCGACGATTCTTAATAGAAAATTAGGGTTTCTTTTAAATTCTCAGTTTTTGATGCGGCAAAGAAAATTCCCGAATTTTTTTCAGTTTTGAACGATTTTTAAAATGCAATTTCTTGCTCAGTGTTTGGTACTAAACAATAACCCGTTTTACGTTGTTCTCAACTTTTAACGGTTTTTTCCCAAGTGAATATCACAAAAAATAGCGTTGTTAGAGAAAAATTGATTTCATATTTAGAATCAGGAAATCTAATAAAACGAAAATAATTTCTAATATCCTAGGCACCAAATTGTGCCCCCCCCCCCCCCTTTCGATTAACGTGGTAGGGTCAAATGTTCTAAGTCCTGGTGTAGCTGATTTGCTGGTATAGTTGATGCTGTAAAAGTGTATAGGTTGCGAAATATGATGCAATGGAACATATCTATCACGTGTAAGAGAAATATATATATTCCTCTAAAAATTCAAATTTTATAGCGAAAAGCGTGCGTTGTAACGACGGCACAGCTTCAAGTGCTTTGTGGTGGTGCCCTCTATCAATACTTCTCTATGTAAGATTGTCTTCATTTGTAAGATTGTAGTGCTGCCATCTATCTTTACCGTAATAGCTAAATAGCACATTTTTTAAAAATATAATATCTAATAAATGATTACCTCACATAAGAGACGCTATATTGATATAAGAACAGCATGAAAAGCTTAAAACAATATTGAGAAAAGAGTGTGCTTACCCTAGGTCCTGGTGGTCCAGGGGGTCCAGGTATTGGCACGAAGCTGCCACTTTTGGCGTCCACGACTGTTCCAGGGGGTCCCGGGGCGCCACGATCACCCTAAAAACATTTCGCAATGAAACAGAAGTCAGTATATTGAATAGATTATAATAATGAAGCTATAAAAGTACAAAAACGACTGACATAAAATTTTACAAATATTCAGGACAAATGTTTGAGAGGTATTAAAGAAAATATCCATAATCCATAGGTGGTTTAAAGGAAAATATGCTATTTTGCACTAGCCATTGGGAAATTGATTTAAAAACTTGGGCATGGTTGGGTTTCAGACTTTCAGACATTCACATTGAATACCATATTTGGCACTGACATCCTTTATACAAATAGTGTCGTCAAAAATTTAACCAATTTATTGGTCACATACAACACTTTATTGTTCATATACAGCAATTAATTGTTATATACACAATCTATTGTTCATATACAACAATCTATTGTTCATATACATCAATCTCTTGCCCACACATATACAACAATTCATTATTCCTATAAAGACATTTCTTTTCTGCTTTCGGGGTTTCTGTCTAAGCCATTTTTAATAGATACTTCTACTGAATAATCTGGAAGTGATATTAATTGAACTGACATTACTCAAGGTTATCTATAGTATGTAACATACAATGCAACCAAGTCGTAAGCTCCACCAAATTTTGCTAAACTAAAATAATGGTACGGGAAAGAATAAGGCTTGACATAAGAGAAACAAATAAGTTTGTAACCAAAACTGACACTTGGAACCGATTCAAACAAATTTAAAAGAAGCACCAATAGCATCCTTACCTTAGCACCATCTCTTCCGGGCCTGCCCGGTTCCCCTCTTTCGCCCATGCGTCCAGAGGGTCCGATGGGGCCCACGGGACCGAGATCACCTTTCTCACCTTTGGGGCCTGCAAGGAATTCGGATTCTTAGTGGAAGCAGTGTGTCTTACTACGTCAATCAAAGCAATAACGTGTTTTTTTTAAAAAATAGAATGATGTAGTTTTCTTTCAACTTACCTATGCTAACAACACTAATACCGTCCTGAAAAAGAAAAGAACTATGAATGAAGACGATATTCTTTTGAATAAGAAAAAAAATCGAATTTTTTTTAATAAGAAAGAGGATAAATAAGAGTAAAACGAAGTAAATCGGCTCTAGATGGCCTAAATAAACAACCCAATTATAAAATCATTGTGAATTTTAGACACTTACTTATCGAAATTAAAATAATTTATATAATTAAGAATTTTTTTTTATAAACCTTAAATTTAACATTTAAGGGTTTCATTAAAGGGTGACATTAAAAAAAGACAAACTTTAGAAATGAAATTTAGGACTCACAGAGTTATTTATTGGTTCAACAAAAATAACATGTTATTCTCTCTAGTGATTCTCAATACAAATTATGGATGTCTTCAGAATTTAAAATAAATATAACTATTTTTAATTCAGGGGCTTTGAAGTTAAATATTAAAAAAAAAACTGGAAATAAAGCGATAAAAAATCAGAAAATGAAACTTCATGTGCTAGTTCTGCCTCACCGAATCCAAGTAGCCAGCGATTCCGGGGGGTCCGGCTTCTCCCTTCTCCCCCTTCACGGCCTCTCCTGGTTCGCCCTTATCGCCCATGCGACCGGGGGGACCAGGACGGCCCTGCAAACAAGAACACAGATTACCATCATGACAATAAAACACGGAAAACATGTTTTAATGCAGAAGCAAAAGTTTTTTTTAACCCTCTAATGCATGAATTTTTATTTTCATCCCCAAAAAAGTTATATATGTATCTTTAATACTCAAACATTATTTGAAAAATACTAAAAAAAATTTAACTGCATTAGAATTTAAATAATTTCAATTTTTACAAATTTTTCCGTACGACCAAAACCAACTGCAAAATTCCAATTTTGATAATAATGACTAGAAAACTACAAAAAATATTTCAAAATAACCCTTTTTAACTATGAATAATTTTTCAAAACAATTTATTAGTACTTAGTACTAATATTATTATTCTTTGAATACTGCCAAAAACGTAATTTCACAAAAGTTAATTTAGATCAAATAGATTAGGTTACTTGTTACCAAACGGTAACAGTATGCATTAGAGTGTCAACCTTGATCAGTCTGTCAAAAACCAATCAACAGCTCAAACTAAACGAGCTACGGATTTTAAATTTGGTACACGAGTTCCTATTACATGTCGGACATCGACTTAACAGAAAATCGAACATGCCCAAAGTGTGGCTGCCAAGAACTTTTTAGGTTTTAAGGTTATGTAAATTTCCTTAAGGGCTAAATTAACCTTAAATGTTATGATTGATTGAGCGGTAATTGAAAGTCGTCTGATGTTACACATCCCTAGTTTAAGATACTTCTTTAATTAAACATAAATTTTTTAAATACCACACTGGTTATTTCTTTATAATGAAATTTACCATATTTTTATCGATACAGTTAAAATTTTGGCGCTTGGCTTCTCCAAAAATATGGTTTCTAGTAGCTGCAACGGCTGTGTAGTGAAATGTTTCACCATATTTTCGGTATTCTGCTCAACCATTTCTAAGGTTTTTGTTTTCAAAAAATATGAAAACTACTAGCTATGCTAGCGAAACTAGCTAGATACTACACTCCGTGCCAACCTAACGTGGGCAAAAACAAAGAGTAAAAAGGAAGAGGGAAAAGCGCTGTGGTTTAGTTAGTTGGAAACTCTTGTAAGGTAATACATATTTATTATTTACATACAAAATGATCTGAATACAATTTAACCAAAATACACTTTTCATTCTGATAAAATTGTCGAATTTTCTCAAATAATATTCAAATCTGTTAGACCTTAAACGAAATTAATGTTTTAAACATGTTTTCTGGATGGATTCACAAATAATTTATGGAACTCTTTACATGCACGAAGGATCTTCTCCATTTCATATTTCTATATACCCAACTTAGGTTGGCAAGGAGTGAAGGAGCTATTTTTTTGGTTGACAAAGTTTTCAACAGTGTAAGTTTATAAAAGTAAAATCTCCTTGCCGGAAATCCAGGTAAACCAATTTCACCAACGGGTCCAGCGGCTCCCGGAGGTCCAGGTAGTCCGATTTTGCCTTTTTTGCCTCTGCGACCTCTTTCGCCCTTTTCTCCTTTAATTAGCTACAAGAATAAAAAAAAATCAAAAAATGGTTCTAAAATAAAAAAAATGAAAACTCAAACAATATTTAAAAAAAAATACAATAAAAGGTTAATTATTTTAAATTCCTTTTTAAAAATTAAAATTTGAAATATTTTTAAAAAGTTAACTCTTTCCACAAACAGGCTTATTTTTTTCAAGTAAGAACCTATAGACTAGGTTTGCAAAGTTTTTTTGCGTTTACTGTAGAATGAACGACGTACGCAGTGTACGTCCTGGATGTTGATGATAGAATTGAGAGGCGTTTGTTCTGGTAGTGAATAAGTTAATATATTTTATTATAAGAAATTTTATTTTTTAATATTTGTTTAACGAACTTAACAAGGTGAAGTCTTGGGGTACTTCCACTAATGGATTATTAATCAACACTTAAAGTTAAAAAAATTACCAATGGTTACAATTGGTCTTACCAATGATATTTCTCCTTCAGAATTAACCACCGAACTGGCACCTGGTGGTCCCGGAGGACCAGATGGTCCTTCGTCACCTTTGGGACCAATTTTGCCTTCCTTGCCACGAGGACCACGATCGCCCTAAAGTATGAATAACAAGCTTGATTCATATTTTGTAAATTTGTAAAATAAAGCTAAGTATATTTGTGCATAATTCCAATTGTAAGTTGTTGTTCTTTTCATATAAAATTTAAAGTTTTCCTTGACAATTCATTAAATTTAGAAATGAAGCTGCATTTGAGTATTTTTGTTTTTAATTGTAACTAATTTTAAATAATAGTGAGTTGGTATTCTCCTTTAATGTATAATGATTCAGTTATTATCATATATGAAGGTTCTAGTGGCAAAATTCACATTCTCCAAAGTGCTGTACTAAGATATAGGGTTCTTTTATTTGCGAATTTTGACGTCGTAAGTTCAATTTGACGAAGTCACCAAATTAAGGACTATACTCTGGTTCTCTACCAAATATTAGTCATACTTTTAAAGTTTTTCTATTGTTTTCTACTTTTAATATAACTACAGTTAGTTTTTTTTTTTTAAAAAATATAGTATGTAACTGTAGTTTAGTTTTATCATTCTAATGTAGGTGGCAGCACCACAAATTCGAGCGGTTCTAAAAGTGTACTGCTAAAAAATCACAATACAGTAAGTATAGCTTTCCGATTCGATCACTCAAAATCTTGGAACATCTGCTAGATGTTTATTATATATATTTTAAAATTTATTTTTGAAAAGCATGCTGACGTAATAATTTTTGACTACATTTTGTTTAAATATTAATGATGCAATAAAACATATTACTATTTGACATCAATATTACTATTTGACATCATTTTTCACATAAAATCGAACTTACTTTAGGACCTGGTTCTCCAGGCTTTCCATTTTCTCCTGGATCTCCCCTGTCTCCCTGATAATGATACAAATTAAAACATAGAAAGGGAATCTTTTTGAAGAATGGAACTATAAGTGACAGAATGGTGAAAACTTATTTCTTACATAGCAGGTATTTAGCTATTAAAAATATTTGAAATTATCATAGAAAGCAAACTTATAAAAAGAGTTTTAAGTATTATTTACCACGCCAATCAACTAAATAAATGGGTATAAATGCAAACTTGTTTTTCCTGGATGAAATTATAATTTAAAATATCAAAAAGAAATATTTTAGAAGCATTTTTAAAAACGACGTTTCTTTAGTAAATAATCAACAAGCTTGAATCTTAATACATTTATACGATTAATGTATCCCATTTTACCTTTGGTCCAGCAAAAGGCGATCCTAACTCCACGTTCATATCGCCGTCTGAACCCCTATAGATAGAAGATAGTCCGGGAGGTCCGGGTGGACCCGGGACTCCAACACCTGGGGGTCCAGTGTCACCCTAGAAGAAAATTGGAAATAAATATCAAACTGGGTTCTGAAAAGTGGTGTCAACTTTTAGAATTTAAATTATGTAAGTGTCCGAATTTCGGGTCAATCCTTTTATAGCCCACCTCTTAACGACTTTTAGAATATCGCCAAGCAATCGGCGATAACGTTGCCAAGGTGGCAACTATATCATAGTAAAGGTAAAATGTCTTTATTCCTAATATAAAATTCAAATAATTACAATTTGACGAGATTTTCAATAAGTCGCCAAGGGGTGGGCAGTTCTTGGATTTTACCCGATTTTTTTTAATCTAAAGAGGATATAATTGAAAAAAAATGGTACAATAGTTAGGCTTCAACAAACACTGATTTTTTTTTAACGAGCAGTGAAAACAGCAAAGGTTAGATGATTTTTTTCTGGAATATATTATTTTTCCATTACTAAATTCCTTTTCGAAAACAAGAATTTTCTTTGTAGCCTACAGTGGAATGGATGGTGGAATTCGGTCAATCTCAATTAAAAATTTTGCTTTTCAGTTTGCATACTAACTTTTAACTGTCAACCTTCATTATATTATAAATATTTTTACTACAGTTCTTTCAAAGTATTTGTATTCAAAATATAAAATGAAAAAAGTTAATTGCGTCCTTAAAACGTTTGTGTTGAGAAATCTTATGCAATCAAAGAAGTTGGGTGTTTGTTTAATGACACAAAAATTAAGATATTAAAAAACAAAAAAAAGTTAAAACAACTACGATCGAAATGTAGATAATGTAAACAACCACTCAATCAAATTATTAGTTTTTGCTTTAAACTAAAAAAAAAAGCCAGAAAAAAGGGAACTAGTATTTAAATCACAACCACTCAATCACATTGTTAGTTTTTGCTTTAAACTAAATAATAGCCAGAAAAAAGGGAACTAGTATTTAAATATGCATACGGGCTTCATGTTCATATTTTAGTTTTTGTTTAATTACCCAATTATTCGAGAGTTGTGAAACCTTTGACTTTGCGAGTTATTGCGCTTTCAACCATACGCATTTTCAACAGGGGTCTCACCCTCATAAAAAGACACAGGATAATAATAGACTACTTCAAAAATGATGGATGGGTATAAAGACATCAGGGTAACAAGCTACTCAATAGCATGTAAACGGAAGTAACTAAAAAAAATATTAATGTAAAACATGTGAAAACGTCTATTTCTGGTATGCGACAGATCCCGAGGTTGCATTACACTAATGACTATGATGATATGTTGAAGGTTATCATCTGGCTATAACATTAACTGTAATAAGTAAATGTAAAAGTAAATATTACAATTACAAATATAGAAAGTAGTTAAGGAACTCGTTTTTTTGGTAAACTGGTTTGATGATGTGGATGAGCGACTCAGATTATATAAAAAGTGTAAGGCATAATAGTGAATGTGAATATATTATTTCGTACAATTGTCAATGTACATACAAAGCTTTGCATCACTGCATGAACAATTTTTTGTAAAATGGAATGTTGTATTGTTGTTGTCTCTTATAATATTTTATCTCAAACACATTAACAGTAAATATTTTTTAAAAGTACTTCTAATTTTTTTAATTTATGAAGATTTGTAAAAGGTGCTTATTAAAGGTAACTCATGATTAGCAATGTTAATTTGCACCACTCACTTTTATTATGCAAAACTTACAATTAAATTGAATGAAATTTTTAGTTTGGTATGAAGTATTTTTTTCCCTTCTACCTTTTTTTATCTCTTGTATCTAAGCTATAGTAAAAAAAAATATTAATACTGAAGTGATACGATTCACATAAAGATAAACATTTCGGTTGTTTTTGATAGTTTAATGAATTAATTAAGACATTGAGGAATGTTTTAATGCTTTAAGTCAAGATGCGATGGTAAGTTTGATGTATCTCGAATAAGATTTTTTTTTATTTAAGCCTAAACTTTCTACACATCAAAATTACGAGTTTGTATTAACGGAACAGTTGAAAAACAGTTACAAAATTTCTAAAAAGACTCTTAATTAATCATTTATGATTAATAGTTTAGTGAGATAATCAAGTTAGAAAAATGGTTTAAGTAACAGATATTAGCACGATTCACTTAGTATTCCAAGTGGCGACAAAGATTAAAATATCATTTATATTCATAACTAGATTATCTTTCGAATTGTGCTTCAATAATGCTAAATCTTAATTAGGGTTTCAAACAACTTTAGCCCACACTGTTATTAGGCCATCAGAGTATTCTGATATAAAGTTTTGATAATATCAATCAATTGACGACGTCTCATTTATATTCAAGTTCCTTTTTATGATGGTTGGTGTGTTTTTTTATTGTGGTGACTCCTTTCATTACTGGAATGTTATAAGGTGTTCATAATAAATGAAGAATTAAAATTCAAAGTTGCACTAAACAATTTTAATCAAGTTCTAATTGGTAAAAAAGTTTTGAAGACGTAGAATTAAAATTTATTTAAATGGTTGAAATTTTCTGCACTTTACAATAGGTCATCCATATTTTTATATGTTTGCTTTGGGTAAAACGTAAGCTAACTGCTAAGTTGTAAAAAATAGTTGCGGTAGACATCCTCTTTTTACCGGTCTAAATGGGTCTGAGGGTAAACTGGTTAAGCAAAAATGTTGTTAAACCGGAGAAGTGAAAAAAAAAATTAAAGTTTGGATATACGTAACTTTGATTGTACATATCCGAATTGATGATAGTTGCCTTTATAAACAAACGCAAAATAGAAATATTGCGTTATTTTATTCAATGTTTTTAATCATTATAAGTTGCACAATATTAAGTTTTGCTACTTGCCGCATTGCACTGCCGTTATTTTTATTCGCATCAATGAGAATCGAAAACAAAACCCGTGATTTTTTAACTACTTTTTTTTTACAAAAATTAAGAGATTTCGACCGGTTGAATATGAGATCCGATTAAATTTAGTCCACTAAGGGTGGAGACTACTGTCAAATAGTTTAAAGTAATAATAGTTAAATCTTATACTATAATACGAGGAATTGGACCCAAGTCGAAAATCGCCCCAGAATTAATAAACTCTGGTAAACTTAGGGGTCTGGGGCTTTTGGCCACGACGAATTGATTGGCACAGGTTTTGAAGCGCTACGGTCAAGCAGTTCGGAGTTACAGATAGGATATTTTCAAACTTCATTAGTTCGCCATAATGGCTACTTTCGTGATGCCATCTGCTAAAGCTATAAGCCTCTGCTTAAGCTATAAATGTTTAGTTAAGATTTTAAATTTTTTAAATATAAATAAATTTAACCTTGCTTTAAACTTTATTGAGTTTTACAGAAAGGGTAACATGAATATTTTTTTTAGTTCCAATCAGCGGACGATTTTAGTTCTATTCTGTTCATTGGCGATTTTTGGCGATCTTGAAAATTTAACGTATGGTTGCTCTATCGAGTTGAATGAAGTATGAAATGGAATGTTTACCACATTTCGACATTTTCGTTGCTTTTCAACGAAACGCCAATTATTAATTACATTTCATTTCCTATGACTTTTAAAACTTTACCTTTGTATAGAATAGTTCCCTTTCCAAACTCTAACTTTCTTTACAATGGTGCACTGTAACTAATGTGACCAGACGTCCCGCTTTTGGCGGGACAGTCCCGCTTTTTGTGTTACTGTCCCGCGGGCCGAATGTCTCGCCAAAACGTCCCGCTTTTTTGTAAAAGTCCCGCAATGTCCCGAAAAGCGAGGAAATTGTAAATAAAATAGACTTTTTTTTATGAATAATCGTTGTAAAACGCTATGGCGTGTTTAGAAATTGTTAAATGAAGTTAAAGTCATCAACAAATTGGTGGAGTATGGTTTCTGTTTGCCTGGAACCACTGCTGCTGTTGAACGCGCCTTCCTTATCTTTCTTATACCAAGTGTGTAATTGTGTGAAGGGACTATTATGTGAATAAAAAAAATACTTAAAAAATAAACCGGGGGGGGGGGGGGGGTGATGGAGTGTCCCACTTTTTGATTTTGAAAATCTGGTCACATTAACTTTGACCGGTTATCTTTTCACCAATGGTTTCACAAATTTTCTTATTATATGTATTGTTTTGATAAATCACAATTGAAAATTTAAATCTTCGAGTTAACTTCGATACCTGTTTTCTCCGAGCAGAGCTCGGTCACCCGCTGGTAATTAGTAATACGGGTTTAAATAATTAAAAAAAAATTAATATCTCTTTTCACCTTTTCACCAGCTTCTCCTTTGAGACCAGGAAGACCTGCCACTCCATCTCTGCCATTCAAACCCGGATCACCCTTCTCGCCCGGAAAACCCGATATGCCCTGAAAATTAGAATTAAAATAAATATTTGCAAGTATTGTCGTAAATGTATGTGCTGTTATTTAGTACGAATAGATACGCAGAGGAAGGGATGTCAGTGCCGAAACCCAGTTTTTTATAGGTTGTAAGAAAACAATAATAAATAGTTATTTTAACGAGGATATTTTTAATAAAAAAGTTCTTATGATGTTAGAAATAAAAGCCTAAAGAGCCTGTGGTTTACGTCCGATGAATTTATTTCCGCGGCATTTTAAACAAACACACGTACAGTTAGTATTTACAGTAATAGGGTAAAGCTCCTTGCTGTCTAAATACCTTAGATTTCCTCATTTACACTTAATTCTTTATATTTTAGGGCTCAACCTTTAAAAGCCTCAGTCTCTAATACCTGGGAATATCTGCAATATAGGACAGGTATCGGTTATTCGATTTCTGTTGTGATGCTAAGCAACAAAAACTCGTAAATTTGGGAAACATTCCCGTAGAACTTCATAGGTATAAAGACCCAACTTAACAATTTATGTGATCACCAAGAGACGACAAGGAAGCGGACCAGCACCTGTATCACAGCTGTACTGCGAAGAGAATTTGAAGAATGTTACTTGTACAATTAGAGCCCACATTTGTTCTGCTTTGTTCATTCAAAAACGTACCAATTAAAAATATTATTTTATTAATTCCTGCTATCAAAACCTCCTGAGATTTTGGTTCGAGTTGGGTTATTTGAGTTAATTTATGATTATTAATTGTATGTATGCAAAAAAAAAACCCGTTAAACATTAACATATATTGTAAATTGACTTACCTGGTTTCCCTTTTCTCCTTTCTGGCCAGTATCTCCTTGTTCCCCTTTCTCTCCCGGATATCCCCTCTCCCCTCTGACCCCTGAAGGTCCCGGTAGACCAGGGGGTCCTTGGACTCCAGGAGCACCAGGGCGACCAGCGAAAGGCCCGAAAGGTCCGTCTCCTGAACTTGGATAGAGGCCTGAGCCATAGGCACCGTCCAACTGCACATGAATAAGGGGAAGAGAGGTTATTAAATATAGAAGATTGAGTAAAATGATGTCGTAGTTTTTATTTTGTAATAATTCGCACGGGGAGTTAGTATTGGAAAATTGTTGTTAAAAATTAGTGTTGTAAAAATAAAACACATTTGATGCAGATTCACTGCCCTCATTCTTCTTCATTTGATAGCAGCTGGTGTTTGATTGTACAGCACTATGATCTTAAAAAATATATTTCATAAGGCTTTTAATTTTTCTTACAAAACATATTTTTCCTTACAGGCTTGCAAATGGATCGACCATGATATGTTGATTCAACGAATAATATTGCATCACTAAATCTTACATTGTTTATCACTATCAAATTAGCAAAATGGCCTCCTTTATTTACGTATATCATTTTCATTCAACTATTTTTGCTATATAACCAACTCCAATGTGCTACTAATATTTTAAACTTATCGATCAAACTTACATCGAACGCGTGAGAGTTCGCTAGCCCTGGTGGTCCGGGCGGCCCTGGCAGACCTCTAGGACCGATTGTTCCGGGAACTCCATCCAGTCCAGGTTCTCCTTTCTGCCCTTGAGAACCGGGAATTCCCACTTTGCCTTCGTCTCCCTAGAAAAGTAGGTGCATGAGAAATTTGTTAATTGGTACAAACTTCAATGTTATTATTCTATTAAATAGATGATATATAGACCATTTCTAGGAATGTAATTTGACTCTCAGACTTAAATTTTATTAAATACCTGCAACCTTAATTATATCTGAAATGAGATATAATGGAATAATTAAAAGATATATGTATTTCATTATTTGTTGAAATCAGTTTAGGTGAGGCAACTAATCTCAATCTTTAGGATGTATTAAAAGTTAGAGTAAACCAAATGTTAATGCTTAGAAACTTAAATTTGAATTGGCTTTACTTTTTATGGATATTGACAAAGTAAAAGACTTTTAGTTGACTTAAAGGAAATGTGTCACTTGAGCTATACAACTTTCATGTTATTTTTAATGCAAAAGGAAAATTATCTAAAATCTTTTTTTTTTCTTACCTTAGGTCCTGGTGAACCAGGCATTCCAATACCAGAAGGACCTGGGAGCCCTGGTGCACCCTAAAAACAAACACAGCATACAAGTAATTTTACTTCAATTTTTTTTTAAATGACATAATATCGTATTCTATGAAAAGTAAAGCTATCAATATTCATTTCACTGATGAATACTCACCGTATCTCCTTTCGTTCCTGGCATTCCGTCTCTGCCTCTCATGCCAGGAATGCTCTCCAAGTGCTTCAGGGACACGTTGCACACACAGGGCCCGCCTGCAGACCCTTTGTGCAGCACTCCTGGAAGCGGGCTCTGCAAAAATCGAATAAGAATAATCACTGAATATCAATATTACTAATACATACAGAAAAGCCTCGTAGATATTGTGAGTTGGCGAACCGTTGATTTCACGTTGAACCGGTCCTTTTTGCTATTTAGTGTCAATTGAAGAGCTTAGTGGAAGAACGTGCTAAGTGACATCTTTTAAAAAATTGATATTTTTGTGTCAATCAACATATTACTAAATTCTTTAACGATAAAAAGTTTGCCCTTTTTCATAAACTTTAAGTTTAGTGTATTTTTTAGAGCACTCACGTAACGTTTTCAGCAGATCTGAATGCAAACTGAAAACTTTAAAGCTCATTTTAACCTTTTTGTCACTTAACACGTTCTTCCACTAAGCTCTTCAATTAATTGTCTAGGTTGACTAATAATGATCCATGCCAATTTGTATTCTTTTTTCTCTACCTGTCTACGCCATTATTTGGGGCTCTGCAAAAATTGAATTAGTGGCACTCAATATCGACTTGTAGTAATAGGTACAGAAAAGACTCGTAGATTTGGAAAACCCTTCATTCCAACGCAATTGGCTATTTAGTGACAATTATGTGCGATAGGTAGACAAATAATGATCCTTGTCTATTAATATTATTTTTCCCTGTGTACTTTTTTTAAAGGCCAACGGTGATCCACTGTGCGTTCACCAAGCTACTTTGTTAAATTCGGAATGCCATTTCAGCAAGGATGTGATGGCTCTGACTACTTTAGTAGAGTTCCTGTACTTCTGTCACTCTAGTTTGAAATGAGGTTAAGAACCACCCTCGTTTTACGAAGTGAAGAATGTCATTTAGTTTACAGCATTTCTCTTTATGATTCAGAGAGGATACATTTTTTAGAATTAATTAGTAAGTAAATTACCTGATCATCTCCGGATCCGTAGTCTCCTTCGTTCCATAATTCTGAACCCCCTCCGAAGATCATCCTGTTTGTTGTATAAATACATTCGCCCTGAAATAATAAAAAAAAACGTGAGAAAAACGTAAGTACATATAAATTTTTAACAAAAATATTTTGAGCTGAGAAAACTCTGTGTTACCTACTGCAATATTCATAGAATATCTTCAACTTTGCGCGTGATACATGAGAAGATTCATGATCAAAGCTACACTCTTAAAACAAACACTCCTAATTTAACTCAGTCTGAGTGGATTTCACTCCTCCAGACTGGAAAATGCACTTCTCCTTTTGGAGTGGATCCTTTGTGTGTTAAACCTCCGACAGGATCACTCCAAACGAGTGATTTTAACTCAGTCTGAGTAAATATGCATGCCTTTACGGTGTCGAAAATGCACTTCTCCAACTGGAGTGGATTTCACTCTTTTGTTTTAAGAGTGTAAGTTGATTATTAGCGCAAATAAATAACACTGAATAAAGTATTTGAGCCAATAATCAACATTGCTTTTTGCATGAACCTTCTCATACATACTGTAAGTCAAGTTTATAATTCTTTTTAAATGTAGCACATACTTAAATCCATTTGAACACGAAATGTAGAAAAAAAACCCTTTAATTTATATTAAACAAATACAGAAGACATTTTTATTTACTATCTTATAACTCAAATAATACCGTGCATAATTATTTTTTTAAAAAACTGCCCTTAATCAAACACAAGCAAGAACACACAAAGCAGTATGTACGCCCAGTCCAAGTCACTCTTTACCACCCTAACATGATGATAGTTTATTTTTTTTTTATCACAGAAATGCTGTTAATATTTATTTTTGTATATTTCATCATTCTCTTACGAATTTCTAATTTAAATTACTTTTAATGGGTGTTTCTTATATTATTTCGACTGAAAAAATTGCCATCCACCTTTTCTCCTCGGGGCCCAGTCGGTCCAGGCGGACCCGGTTCTCCTCTGTCTCCTTTCAGTCTGGGCTGCAACCTTAGAAGGTCTTTTTCTGTGATTTGACTCAACTCACCCTGAAATAAACGTCCAGTAGAAGGAATTAATCACATATTGTAACTTTGGGGTTAGTAGACACTTGGTCCTTGGGGTAATAAATGTACACCTCTATTATTATTATTAAACTACTTTGAATGAAATCAATCTTAAATTCTTAATTATATACTTAATTGGTAACCGATACCTTAAACCATACCCACGATAAACCAACATTGGAGCTTCTATGACCAAATGATGGGGAAAGTTCAATTTTTTTCTACATACAGTGGTGGAAATTGATTTATGAACTAACATTCTTTTCACCAGATATCGCTTTGTATTAAGCGCTAACAATTCAAATTTTGTGTGTTAGATATTCAGAGCACAATAAAGGAATTTCACACATAATTTTTTTCAAAAAATGATATTAAATAAAAATATATATAATTTTAGTTTTTAAGCATGTCAAATGATGGAAATTGATTTATGAACTCAAATTTATTTTGAACCCAGATACCAAATATTTTAACTAGTTCTTCATTTGAACTTCAGGGGAGCTTACTATCGGTGTTTTAAAATAAGATTAAGGCCAAATTTGCTGAAATTTATCTGTTTTATTCTCATTTTACTAAATAGGAAAGCTTGCGGGACTGTCTGAAGCCAAAAAGGTAAAAAATGACCCTTATATAATATTGTAACAAATCTATAAGAGAAATTAGCATATTAATTAAACAATCAATAAATATAATTCATAAATAATTGAAGAATCATTCTGACTACGGTAAAATCCATCATTAAAAAAGGTGTAACAGTCGTTGGACGAGGGAGAAAAGCAGGATTATTGGACTTGTATCCCAAAAAGTTACCATTTGTGTCAGCATTTGTGCTATTCAGGGCGAATTTGTTATGAACAATCACTTCCTGTAATTCTCAGAATAGTAGGACAAATATTAATATCGTCGTCGAACTTGAAATGTTCCAAAATGAAGGCTGGTCCAAAGCTTACTCTTCACCATAAGAACAGGCTATTAAAATATAGTCGTAACTGCATGAAAATGGATTGGGTGGGGGTGGAGGGAGAGAAATGAGAAAAAAGTGACATTTGCTGATGAAAAAATGTTCAATTTGGATGGACGGGATGGTTTAAAATGTTATTCAAAGGATCTTCGGAAATAACCAAGATCTGTCTCCAGCATAAATGTTAGTGGTGGAAGTTTGATGGTTTGGGCCCCGATATCTTATGATTGAAGAAACAAGGTTTATGTTTCTGAAGGGCTGGCAAACATCACTTTATTGCAGATTAGTTCTAGAAATTTTTTTAATTCCTTTTTGCATGGCAAAACTATGCTTTTGATTAGATTTTTATGCATGATAATGCAAGTATCCACATTTCAAACGAAATGGAAGACTGGTTAAATGAACTAAGTATTGTTCATTTAGATCATCCTGCCAATAGTCATGACTTGAACCTCAAGAATAATGTCTGAGATCAATTGGTTTGAATAATTTACTCAAATGGAGTATGGTTTTAATGAAGTGGGCATCAGTTATGGAATGGAAGGACTTAATCATTAAAAACTGCAAATTGCTTGACCAAAACTTGACCCAAAGTTTTGTGTTGTCTATGAAAAACAAAATCAAGGAAGCATTAGCGACAAAAAATAGTTTTAGCAATTATTAATCGAGATTGAATGTAAAAGTTCATAAATCAATTTCCCTATGCTAAAACTTAAATATCAACAAAATAAATTGTTAACGCATTTATATAAAATTTTATTTACGTGTATAATTTATAATGCAAAGACTGTATAGTATATAAAATTTAAATCGATAAAAATGCATTTATTAAAGAAATACTGTTAAAAAACTGTCAGTTCATAAATCAATTTCCACCACTGTATTACCCCCTCCCATATACCCTATTTAACTAGTTTACTGAGTTCCAAAAAAGTTTTATTTAAAGAACTATTCTAAGCTCTCCTTAGGGTATGATTTTCATTAAGTTATTAAAATAGTTTCTGTACAAAAAAGTACTTGAAAGTTGAGAATACAACTGTGATCACGTTATGTATACTTTAGTATGGTAACATACATAAATATATTCTTTATTATTCAATTTACACATTGCAAATTAAACTGTAAAAATAGTTAGCTGTTAGCAAATTAAACTTTTTATAAAAAAATTATTTAAAAAAATGTGAATAGGTTACTGTACCTTTAATCCGGGTTTCCCATGTCTACCTGGTCTACCTTTTTGCCCTTTTATACCAGGAAGTCCTGTTGAAAATTACGATTCAGAAGTTCATTATAATTAACAAATAATGACATTTCACAAGTGAGCAATACTTTTTTTGTAATATAATTGTTAACTTGTATATTTTTACAAAGCAATTTCACAGGAATATAACTAAACCGTTTAATTATTTTAAAAGAGAAATAAAGTTTTCACATTTCTCTTCGCATCTTTGAAAATATTATGACTTATAAATGTTTTTAATAGTATTTTATATCGTTTAAAATGTTAAATTACTCGTTTTTTCAATCTGTAGATAAATAAGGTAGTAGTTCGTAAGACAGCCGATAATATACGGAAAATAGTTAACCAGAAACAAGGAAAGGATAAGAGAAAGGATAGAGAAAATTCATTGAAAACTATTGAGAAGAATTTCAAATATTTCTTAAAAATAATTTGTCATTAGAAATATACTTGAGATGACTGATAAATTTGACAGAAGAAATGCTTAGTTGATGTTTTAAGGCGTAGCACGGGAGTCACAATAGAAAAGTTTATTATCTTTACACAGTAGCGATATTTACTTATCCCCCAGAAAAACATTGTACCTTTCTAGAAAAACAACCCACGACTTTTACTATAAAACTACACAAGACATTGCCTCTTTTCTATTGCAATATTTTTTCATCACCACAACCCGCAAAAGCAAACAGAGTGGAAACAGAAGAAGCATAACGAAACAATAAAAAATAGCAACACAAAAGGGACATAAAATAGCAACTTAAAAAAAAAGGGACACAAAATAGCAACTTAAAAAAAGGGACACAAAAGCACACAAAATGGCCACCACCCTCTAGACTTACTTTCGAAAGAACCAGGCCCGGGTGGTGGGGGCGTAATGAGCGGGGGAGGACCTGGAAAAGCAAACCAAATCAAATAGCTGCTGGCTGCTGCGGGGAAAAGGATTAAAATAATAATAAAACCTGGGATTTTTTTAATGAAATAAAAAGCATATAAATGAAGGCAATTTGATATGAAGTCCTGTGGGTGGAAGGAAACACGCAAGAAACACCCGTAAAAGCCGCCACGGAGGCGCAATCGTTAGAATGCTAGCCTTTGGAGCTGCTGGGTCGGGTTCGAATCCCGGTCAGGCATGGATGTTTGTGACCGTCAATAAATGTTGTTATTTGTCTATGTGTTTGGGTTGACCTTTCTTTGTGCGTCTCTTATGCTTGTAAAAACTCTTTCTGTGTCTGTCCCACTTGACGAAAGCTTTTAAGCGGTTCTCTGAACAAGCACACAAGCTGGAATATGTATGTACCTACCACACCATACCACATGTAAAAAGATTTTGTAATAATAGTGGCACTTTCTTTTAACCGGCTTGAGAGGTACCCAAGTTGGTTACAAAAATTGGTAAACCGTGAAAGCAGAGAGAGACAAAGAAAATATTTGTACGGTAATGTTTAGATGCATATTGCCTGGTATCAAAAATGTAATTCATAACATGTTGAATTAATACTCAAATCAAATATGCACAAGACTACTGAAATATTTCAGTTTGCTTTAAATCGAATAACCTTGAGCCTAATTACCTACATAAATGTAACGCACGCTCTAGCTAATAAATCTTCGAAATTTTGTTCTGAGTTTTCCACCGAGTCGCAACCGAGCAATAATAAAGTATAATTAGCCATAACAACAAATTCTAAAAACATGAAGTATGTATTAGAATTATTATGTAACTAAAAAAACTTCTATGTCTGATTAAATGATTCTAAAATTAAAACTAAACTTATATAAGTCTTCATTTCGATTTCAAATTTTGATTTCCCATCAGTTCTTTCTAACCACTGCAACAAATAAAGAACTAAAAATAATATAACAGCAGGTGTTTTATTATATAAAAAATAAAAGGAATGCACTTTGCTGTGTAGCCCTATAGGTGGTATAGGCGGTTAAAAGGAACCCACGCAGTAAATCGATTTTTTAATTACTTTCCTTGACATTCACTCTTTGGAGAGCTTCTTCTGGTACCTGTTGCAATCGGAGCATCTTAACCTAAAAGGTACTGAAGGACATTTTATCGCTATGAAGTCTTTGTGTTGCAGAAGTGCAGATCTATTTTGCTCAAATAAAGTAATGTGGTTGATTTTTTTTTCTTCAGTTAGGATATCGTAAAAGCATATTCAATTTTGTCTATACCTAGACACATTACCTAAACTACCTACACTCTTAAAACAGAAGAGTGAAATTCACTCATATAAGAGAAGTGCATTTTCGACACTGGAAAGGAGTGAAAATTAGCTCAGACTGAGTTTAAATCACTCGTTTGGAGTGATCTTGTCGGAGTTTTAACTAAACAAAATAGTGGAATCCACACCAATAGGATAAGTGCATTTTCAACACTGAAAAGAGTGAAAATCAACTCAGACTGAGTTAAATTCACTCGTTTGTTTTAAGAGTGTAGATACCTACATAGATACATTACTAAAACCACCAGTCATCGTAATTCTTCTGTTCTTATCACAATTTCGATGTGTGGACATGGGTTGTGAATTAAATGAGCTTAAAAGATTCATTCCAAAGCTCTATCCTGATGACCAAGAAGCAATTTAAACCTTTCAGTCCCAATGACAATTTGGCATCATCAATTTATAATTTTTTTCTGGTCGTCTATAGCTATGATTCGGATCGTCTATGTCAGTCCTATTATTTTTTTTTTAAAAAAAATATGATCAAAAACATGATAATGCAAAATGGCATCACTGGGACTGAAAGGGTTACTATGGTTTTGCGTGATTCATTCATTTTCAATTGTCCAAAATTAATTACTTCAATCATTAATTTGTTTGAAATTGCTTACTTGCCTTTTGTCATAGTATAACACTACATTAGAATCTTATTTAAAATAAATATTTTTGTATAAAATTGTGGTAAATGATATTTATAAGCCCTTGAGAGTATAATTTGAATATTAGATGAGGTCTCTAGGAGGACAGCAGGTTTAAACGTTTAATTTAAAATGAAATGGGACTGTCAGTTTCGTTTGGCCCATATGAACCCCAAATTTCAGAAACGAATTTGGAGAAATAATGTGTGTGTGTCTTGGCTATTAGTTCGTTTCGGAAAAACAAGATCCACTTGTGAGTTCGGTGTTTGCAGTGGTGAATTGATAGATAAAGATAACGATGCGTGTATCATGAGAAATTCGTGTTAAATTGCGTTTTATTGTATTTCCCAAAAGGTGGTCGTTGTAAGACTTTTTTTATACTTTGTTGTGAGTTATTGTTGGGTGTGAAATACAACCACCTTAAGTATAATACATACGACCACACACGATCACTACATTCCGACATCACTGAAGAAAAAGGATAAATAATTGACTATTTGGTATAGACTCAAATTCAAGTTCAGGTAATTAATCAAAAAATCTAAAGTGACTTTTTCGACAACAAATTATTGAAGAAATAGGATTTTTTTTAAATATTGAGGTTGTTTTTGGCGAATGACTGCTATTTGAGTAACGAAAACAAGTTTTAAAGAAGCAATCGGCCATCATAGGAACGCTTATTGTTTTTTTTTTAAGTGTTGAAGTTTGGCGAATTTGAGTCAACAGACACTAAATACATCCCGATCATTGCAAGTCGTTTGTGATTGCAAGTCGTTTTTTCCCAGCTAATTTTAAAAAAATTAAAAATTACTAAAATTTAATAAATAAATTTTCAACAGAAGAGTTAATCGGTTTTTCAGATTCCTGATAGATTTTTTCTGTGAAGAAAATCTTATTAAATGAAAATTTATAATAGTTTATGATTTCCTATTATTTCCACCATCATGGGAACTCAAAGCATTATGCCGACGGAAGCCTTCGACTTTCAGGTTATGCCCTGGATGCACACGACAACAACAACAACACATTCCCTTGTATGAAAAAGTTAAAAACTATTTCTGGTTCGCATGTTCAAGTTTACTTTTGTCACATGGTCACATCAATCGTTTAAAAATCATTGCAGGTAATTTCAAACTTTTAAAACGAAATAAATGATTGCTGTTAGGTGATCCGTATCATTTACAGCAACTTTGTCATTGACGTATGAGAGATATATGAAATCCTTCTTACTTCAGACTATTCTAAGCAACAATGCAATGGAGATGGTAAATGGAGACGTTTTTCGGTAAAGATGACAAGTTCGTATAAAACTGGTGACAGCCGCCAATTTTTCTTGAGTTTTTTTCTTTCTATTTCCTTATTTTGCGACGGAAATTGGGGGACTCTTCTAAAAGCGACTCAATAATTAAGTGATAAGAATGTCGTGGAACGTTGTTCTAAGAGTTATAGAAAAAAAAATCCTTAGCAGTTTGTTTTAGGTAATTCTAGATTTTTTACATTGAAAAATGAAATCCAACTGATTTCAAAGGCTAGCCACATATTGGTTATTGATTTTATATGCTGCAAATATAAATAAAGTTTTTGTTTTCTCTTTGAAATGTACACTCTTAAAACAAAAGAGTGAAATTCACTCATATAGAAGAAGTGCATTTCCGACACTGGAAAGGAGTGAAAATTAACTCAGACTGAGTTAAATTCACTCGTTTGTTTTAAGAGTGTAGATACCTACATAGATACATTACTAAAACCACCAGTCATCGTAATTCTTCTGTTCTTATCACAATTTCGATGTGTGGACATGGGTTGTGAATTAAATGAGCTTAAAAGATTCATTCCAAAGCTCTATCCTGATGACCAAGAAGCAATTTAAACCTTTCAGTCCCAATGACAATTTGGCATCATCAATTTATAATTTTTTTCTGGTCGTCTATAGCTATGATTCGATCGTCTATGTCAGTCCTATTATTTTTTTTTAAAAAAAATATGATCAAAAACATGATAATGCAAAATGGCATCACTGGACTGAAAGGGTTACTATGGTTTTGCGTGATTCATTCATTTTCAATTGTCCAAAATTAATTACTTCAATCATTAATTTGTTTGAAATTGCTTACTTGCCTTTTGTCATAGTATAACACTACATTAGAATCTTATTTAAAATAAATATTTTTGTATAAAATTGTGGTAAATGATATTTATAAGCCCTTGAGAGTATAATTTGAATATTAGATGAGGTCTCTAGGAGGACAGCAGGTTTAAACGTTTAATTTAAAATGAAATGGGACTGTCAGTTTCGTTTGGCCCATATGAACCCCAAATTTCAGAAACGAATTTGGAGAAATAATGTGTGTGTGTCTTGGCTATTAGTTCGTTTCGGAAAAACAAGATCCACTTGTGAGTTCGGTGTTTGCAGTGGTGAATTGATAGATAAAGATAACGATGCGTGTATCATGAGAAATTCGTGTTAAATTGCGTTTTATTGTATTTCCCAAAAGGTGGTCGTTGTAAGACTTTTTTTATACTTTGTTGTGAGTTATTGTTGGGTGTGAATACAACCACCTTAAGTATAATACATACGACCACACACGATCACTACATTCCGACATCACTGAAGAAAAAGGATAAATAATTGACTATTTGGTATAGACTCAAATTCAAGTTCAGGTAATTAATCAAAAAATCTAAAGTGACTTTTTCGACAACAAATTATTGAAGAAATAGGATTTTTTTTAAATATTGAGGTTGTTTTTGGCGAATGACTGCTATTTGAGTAACGAAAACAAGTTTTAAAGAAGCAATCGGCCATCATAGGAACGCTTATTGTTTTTTTTTAAGTGTTGAAGTTTGGCGAATTTGAGTCAACAGACACTAAATACATCCCGATCATTGCAAGTCGTTTGTGATTGCAAGTCGTTTTTTCCCAGCTAATTTTAAAAAAATTAAAAATTACTAAAATTTAATAAATAAATTTTCAACAGAAGAGTTAATCGGTTTTTCAGATTCCTGATAGATTTTTTCTGTGAAGAAAATCTTATTAAATGAAAATTTATAATAGTTTATGATTTCCTATTATTTCCACCATCATGGGAACTCAAAGCATTATGCCGACGGAAGCCTTCGACTTTCAGGTTATGCCCTGGATGCACACGACAACAACAACAACACATTCCCTTGTATGAAAAAGTTAAAAAACTATTTCTGGTTCGCATGTTCAAGTTACTTTTGTCACATGGTCACATCAATCGTTTAAAAATCATTGCAGGTAATTTCAAACTTTTAAAACGAAATAAATGATTGCTGTTAGGTGATCCGTATCATTTACAGCAACTTTGTCATTGACGTATGAGAGATATATGAAATCCTTCTTACTTCAGACTATTCTAAGCAACAATGCAATGGAGATGGTAAATGGAGACGTTTTTCGGTAAAGATGACAAGTTCGTATAAAACTGGTGACAGCCGCCAATTTTTCTTGAGTTTTTTCTTTCTATTTCCTTATTTTGCGACGGAAATTGGGGACTCTTCTAAAAGCGACTCAATAATTAAGTGATAAGAATGTCGTGGAACGTTGTTCTAAGAGTTATAGAAAAAAAAATCCTTAGCAGTTTGTTTTAGGTAATTCTAGATTTTTTACATTGAAAAATGAAATCCAACTGATTTCAAAGGCTAGCCACATATTGGTTATTGATTTTATATGCTGCAAATATAAATAAAGTTTTTGTTTTCTCTTTGAAATGTACACTCTTAAAACAAAAGAGTGAAATTCACTCATATAGAAGAAGTGCATTTCCGACACTGGAAAGGAGTGAAAATTAAACTCAGACTGGGTTAAAATCGCTCGTTTGTTTTTAAGAGCGTAGTAAAACCAATCTATTGAATGGATTTAAATTTAAATCTATAAAAAGATAAAAGTTTTAAAAATTTTCCAAGAAAAGCTGAAAAGAAATTCATTAAACCTGCAGACTATTTTGAACATTATGCCATTATATGATTGACTAAATTCTGTAAAATATTTGATTTGTGTTTAAGTTATCTCAACTATCTTATTTCTATCAACCTATATTAATTAAGTAAAAAATTAACAAAAGGATAGCGAAACCTCGAAAGTGCTAATCTATGTGAATTTTCTTTTTGAAGTTCCGTCATTTTGAAGTCAGTTTTATACTTACCTTCTTCTGCTTTTCCTGGGATTGCAAGAGGATAGGCTTGCTGATCATCATCTCTGACCTAAAAAAAGCATTTGTAAATTAAATTTTTGTTCATTTTTAAACTTCAATAAACAAAGCAAAGAAATCACATTTAACAAAAGTTTATTCACATTAGTTTCACTTGAAAGATAAATTGTGTATTTTACTTTGTTTTGGAATTATAACGTTTCATTACTCACAAAGTGTTTTGAGTTTATAGATTGTTATGATCTTTCCAAACGCAGATAAAAAAAATTAAATTCATAAGTGATTTCCTCTTTCAAACATTTCGATTGACTTGTTGTTGAATTCCAGAAAAAATGTGACTTTTAGCTCAATAAAAAAAGTTTCAATCAAAATTATTTTAACAAAATTCAGTAAATGATAATTTTCTAAGTTAAGAGAAAAATTACATTTATCCTACGTTACAGGACACTGTCTTTTTTCTTTTGAGGTATGGATAATTAGCTACATTTTGATGATTTTTATTAGCTTACATTGTCTGTAAAAATGAGCATGGATTGGTTTAACAAATGGGAAGCAAACACCATTTATAAGTGGATTCTTAAGACTTTCACTTTAAACCACTTTAACTAGATTTTTAATAACTTTGTTTATTTTTCTTCCTTTTCAAAATACTTATCCTAACATTCCTTTTCATAGTATTTTACCATTGTCCTCGCAATTCATTATAAAAATGTCCTTTATCCGTAAAATCATAAAATATTTCCCTCCTTCGTAGACAAATCAAACTACACAAAGAATCGGCACAAAACCCTCTGATCAAAAAGCGCACCATTGTCAGCCCGTGTATTCATAATCAAGTACATTATTCCGCCACAAATATATCCTTCCATTAATGTCTCACTTTACAGTTTCCAATAATGCAACAAGGGCATGTAATTGTTTGGAAGCACTTATACATCCGGAATAGATTATTATTGGGCTTCATAACACGGAGTGGCATTCATCTGCTTGTATTGCATTTCTATAAATTTGTATAATTAACTTAATGGCACATTGAGAATTCGTAGCGCGTGTTTGGGGTGGGATGCGGTCAGATGATAATTGGCATTTTAAAAAACATTGTTTAGGGAAATCATTTTGAGACCTTACTGAGCATGGAAACTTAGTCTTAAGACGTGTATTAATTGATTAACCTGAATCCCTTTATGGGAACTTTGGTGATTGAATTGGATTTTTCTTAGAACAAAAAACCTTTTAAAAAGTAACTTGATTAAAGGGAACCATTAAATTTTGTAGAGTTAAAAAATAAAAAATGAGCAGAAAAAAATCTTTATCTATGTGCCTGAAAGTAAATATTTAACCACAATGGAAAAATAAATTAATATGTTTTTAAAAGTTAATTTAGTGTTGAAAGCGCCTTCAAAGCAACACTTTACTTCTTAACGTAAAAAAAAATTCTATTTATTGCTATAAAATTAGAAAAGATATTTGTTTCTACTTACACACTTTCAATTATACCGTAACATACTACAAGAGAAATTAATTTATTGTAAAAGGATTAATGTGGTTCTATCAATATTTTTATTCTATTTTAATAACAATTAACCTAATAATGGGAATTGAAATTACTAAGAAAATAAAGAATACTCACGTCCTTTTCTTCTATTCCTACGTCTTCCTCGACTATCCACCACTAATCCCTAGAAAACCAAAGAAAAATATTAATAACCTATAATTGTAGAAATATTCGTTTTAAATTGGAATAATGATTTTGTAAATTTCGTGCAAAGAGGGCGAATGATCCCTATGTAAAAACATTGGGACACCCTGCCTTTTCCTCTACTAAGGTAAAAAAAGCTTGTGATCGATGATGTGTGATGGAGTAATTGCTGAATTAATGCAATTTCGAACCCACTAACAGGCGAATAGAAAACATTTATTACATAGGCACAAAGATGCGTAATGGTCGAATACCCTTTAATATCAGCTCTTGGGAGGTCTTATCCAGGAATAATATATGGAAATAGAAAATAAATTGCAGTTATTATTTTTGCTTTATAGCAATGTCTAATATAAGCTTATAATTTTCAACTTATCCTGGTACAAAACGAACATCGCTAAACGTTTAAAAGGGGTCAAGTTTAATGAGAATATTTCCGTACACACAGCTTCTTTTACCAAAATATTATTGAAAGGCAGAAGCGTTTAGGGGAAGTTATCCAATGTGTCCCTTCACTGAAACATCCAACAAAATAACCTCCATTTTACGTTTCGCAATTTCAATTTGTATATTGATACCAGCCGTCCAGAAACATCACTTTAAAATACCCAATTTTGGCATGTTTTCAAGCAGGTATTTTTCTTTGGTATAAATATCGAACCTTGGGCGTATGACTTACATTCACACAATTCCTGATTACGTCGCAATTTTTTATAACAATAAAATTTATAACATATTGCCGAGATATAAGATAATAATAAATTTAAGAAGTTTTCATTAATTCAATGATTCACCGGTCTAAAAAATCTCACAATAATTGAAACAACACAAGCATGGCAAATATTTTATTATAAAGTATCCTTCCGATTACAACTATAAGGGAGAAAACTAATTTATTAATAGTTTTTTCACTGTGTTTAGAAAATTTCAAGCCTCTACTTAATTAAATCATCTATTAATATCATTAAATAGTTAATAATAATAGTCGTCTGAAAGCATTAAAAACCGATTTTCTGTGAAAGATAAAAATTTTAGTTTATCTCTTTTCATTAAATTTAAGATTAGAAATCGACTGGAAAAAAATTGTAGCAAAGATCGGGGAACATTTTCAATTTAAATAAAATCATTTTCCTGTACAATATCCTGTTATTGTTATATCAGGT